>JAPDVR010000019.1:2411142-2413642 GCA_026230005.1 Gila orcuttii | reverse complement strand
GCACTAAGAGTTTTGAAAAATTCCAGATTGCTTGTGAAAATTTTGCCAAAGCAATTAAAAAAAATTAATGTGTCTCCAAAAATGGCGTCAGTCAATGCATTGGGCTGTGAGGATGAAGAAAGAGCCGATGCTCGAGGACTCAGAACATCCAGATCCAGTGAACATGAGCGATGAAAGCGCAGTGGAGGAGACACTGCCGTCAGGTGACACACTCATTCCTTTCTTCTGTTACTTTATTGAATAATTTCCCTGTGATTTACCGTAATGTGTGTATTCCACAGCCGACTGTCGGCATCACCGGTTTCGCTGGGCTGGTAAAGCTCCCTCAGGCCTTTTACTGAAGTTCAGGAACTATGACATTTAAATGCAGATTTTGTGAGTGCATGCATTTTGCATAGAGATTCATCACTATCAGAACTGACCAATCATTGACTGTGTTTCACTATTTATGGCATAACATTGACTTGATTCAGTTGTTTGTTTTGTAGGATGATAATATATGTTGAAATTAGTGATCATTCTATCATGCCTTAAATGTCTTATCAGAATTGTTTACTGATTGTTGAAGTATAAGTAAACCAAAGTTATTTAATTCATATATGACCATTAAATTTGAAATATAATTGCATTCAATTAATAATTGTAACTGCATATGAGTCATGAGTGTCTTGTAAAAAATGCCACTTTTGTAGTCATATTTTTTTGAGGCAAATATATGTGTATTTGAGTAAAGGTATGTGCTTTTGTGGCCATTTACATTCCGTGTGTGTGTGTGTGTATAAACTTCTGCATTGTACTTAATTGTCAGTTAATTTGTCAAATTCTGCAAAAATAAAACGACCTATTGTGTAATAGGACAAATATCGAAGTCAATATTATTAATAGATAGATAGATAGATAGATAAAAAGAAAGGAAAGGGAAAGTATCCTATAAACATCTATTAAGATTCGACTAATTTGAGTTTATCCAACAGAATCTTGTTTGATTCTCAGAAGATTGATTTTTTTTAATTTATTTAATTTGACCTACTTTAGGACCGGTTTCAAATTATATGATTTCAAATTGGAATATCTTAAAAAATATATAGCTTTTTATTTAGTGTGTTGGTTTTCTTTAAGGAAATAAAGGCAGTCGGAACAGATTTTACTTTTATTTTTACTGTCCTCTCTAATTACACCTGTCCGCTCTTCCTGTTCACTTATTGGTCAAAGTCCAGCGGTTCTTCTCTCTGATTGGCCAATCCTCTGTGTCAATCATTTTATTGACTTTCACGGACACTATTTCACTTACTGCAGCGGGAGCGCGCGCGCACAGAAGACTGAAAGTTTAAACTCAAGATGGCAAGTAAAATCCTCCTGAGAGCCTGTCGAGTGACTCTGAATGGAAGACAAAATATTTTAATGAAAACACCTCAACGTGCGATGGCCGGGAAAGGTAAGTGGCATTTAAGAATTTGTCGTTTCTTTATAGAAATTATGATTCATTTGAACTTGCTCGCGATAGATTGTACTGATATAGTTTTTGCACGTGTAATACTAAAGCAACATGATGTCATTTTCTCAGTTTTTGTTTAATGAGTGACATTAGTATAGAAAGACAGAACGAACATATGAAATATCTCGTTAATATCCTGAGAAGATGAAAAGATATTTGAAAGTAGCGTTAAACACGCTCGACATTTTTTTAAACAATAACGCAGTGACTCGTGTGATTTATAAGGAGAGATTATAATCAAGGTCATTAGTTCTTTATGTTGTGAAGGGCTTTGCTCTGGCCTTTCTTGGCACAAAACTCATGTTCGTGTGCCAGTTATTCTGGATAATGGCGCACAGCAAACTAACTAACTGAGCGTCTCTTTATTTACCCGGTATCTGGCGACACCTAGTGGACAAATGCTGCAATCTCACTCCCAAAACCAAAACAAGTGTAAAGTAAAAATACTGGGGGGAAATATATGTTTATTTAATATATAAACATAATATATAAATTATATTTATTTTATTTACAATTAAATAATTTGTTTTACCTTGTGGCGGTACAAATGGCAGACAAAGCAGATTTTTTTCGCTCTCCTGGACTGTATATTGTATATTAAATAGCACAATCTTACCACCAGTAAGGTTTTTTGTTTTCCAGGTATTCCCACAGATGAGGAACAGGCTGCGGGGCTGGAGAGACGCGTCCTGCAGGCGCTGAAAAAGGGCCAGGTAAAATAGAGATGACAGTTTTTGTTTGACTGTAAGATTTGGTGAGTGTTTGCTGTTTGGTTTTCATTTTGAACCACATTTCGTTTTTGATCTTTTCACAGGATCCATACAGCATATTCAAACCAAAGGAATACACTGGATCCAAAGATGACCCTCATATTGTTCCAAGCATCAATAACAAACGGCTGGTTGGCTGCATCTGTAAGACACGCACATACACACACATATATACATTCACACACATGCACATATACACATAAAAATACATATACACACACACACAAATACATGT
>JAPDVR010000019.1:2326142-2406142 GCA_026230005.1 Gila orcuttii | reverse complement strand
GAGCAAGCCAAAGGCAACAGTGGCAAGGAACCGAAAAACTCCATCCAGTGACCTAATGGTGTCCTAACACCCCATCAGATGACCCAATGGAGAAAAAAAACAAGATCCAGAACAAGATCTCTCTCTCTATCTTTATCACTCCAGAAATCAGAAAGGTGTGGACGACTGTGAATCTAAACTCAAAGATGAATCACTTACGCAGGAACTGTTTCTTCTTCTCCAAAGGCAGCTCGTGAAATACTTCCCAGAACATCTTGATGGTGGGGTGATCCGCCCAGTACTCGTTCTTATACTCCGTGCTCTGAGAATCAATACACACACAGAGTGAACATACTACAGCATCAAAACATTTCCAAACACATACTGTCTGTTCAAGCACAAACAGCAGGAGTCCAAGCAAATGACACTAGTGAGTTTTTACCTTCTCTAACTCCTTCCAGTCGTAATTGGTGTTTCCTATGACCATGGCTTGTAGTTCGCTGGGCTGGAAAAGCTCCAGAACTTTCCCTCCACACACTTTGTGAAATCCCGCGTGGAAAGCACTGAACTGAGGAGCCACGGAGGTGTTGAATATATAATTAACGTAGGCCTTAACAAACTCCTGCCTGGTAAGGTTGAGAATAGGTTATTTAATATGTATTAATCAAATCGTTAATACGGTACCGCTTTATTTTGATAGACCACTATAAACATAAGTAACTTTGCAACTACGGCCCTGTTTACACCTGGTGTTGAGATGCATTTTGGTCGATCGGATCTCGAGTGGACTGCACTATATACAGGTGTAAACACTTCCAGAGGTAGTTGGAAACACACTCGACCGGATTGCTTTCCTAGTGTAAACGCTCATGTGATCGAATGTGTTCAAACAGCCACAACAGACGCTAGCTCTCTGAATACTGACTTAATGCGTAAACATTATGGGAAGCGCTCTAGACCAACGGGATTTAAACTTTGTCGACTGAAGACCCAAGATTGGTTTGAAGATGAAAAACATGCCAAGCACAATGTTCTCTCACCATTCCTGATTTCTAACACACACTCGCAGTGTTCGGCTGGTCACCAAAGCTGCTGCTCTCCGTATGTTATTTGGTTTTCTCTGGTCAAGTTCATGTGTAAATTGCACAAGCATATTTCATCCATTAGATCTTTCAAAAGATGTGAAAAAGCACTTACATTTACCCGTCCATAGACCCTCCCCTTGAAGAAATCAGGACAGAAGTGTTTGAAAGAGGACATAAGAGACGGATTAAAACACCAGGGCCCGTATCCCTAAAGAATTTTTGTGCAAAAAGTGGCTCCTAGCGGCCAAATTCTAAGAAAATTCTCAGAGTCATGACGTTTTCTTAGAATTTCCCCTAAAAGTGACTTGAAAATCCCAGTTAATATAAAAGCTATTCCTCAAGATTCCTAGCGCTTAAAAGGTCTCCTAAGGCGAGATCTGCTAAGAGCAGGGAAGAGGACTTTAAGTGGCTTAGGAGTTCCCCTAAGCAGCTGCACAAAATGGGTTAGGATTCCTTTTTTTCTCCATTTTCTGTGTTTGTAGGATATTTGTTAACAAGCCTTCATAAATAGACCAGCCAGCAATCACAGACATTGATAAAAGCTGAGCCGTGTTACCCTCGTTAAGACCACACTGAGTTGTAACGTTGTAATTTCTACTTCATTAAGGACAGCCCCTTGAGAAAGGCCATCTTGTTTTCAATGGGGTCCATATGGGAGTGAAAGTACAAAATATGCCAGCTAGGATATTAATATGAGCAAATAAGACACAAATCATTATTTGAACAGGGTGTAATGAGCTTAAGTTTTCACATATTTTAGATTCTAATGTTAGGCTATAACCCCTACAGCGTACTATTCATTTTCCAGATATTTTCTTGAATGTGAAATATTATTTACAATTACAGTCTGCATAAGATTAGAGTGTATAATTATGTTTATTGATTTGAGGGTACATCCTTTGCTCATTATCACCAAAAGTTCATTTTCATCAAACTTGTAGGATCAACCAATCACGGCTTTTGAAATGATGACTCATACCTAGCAACGGGGTCAAACACACCTCCGCACTAAGATAGGATTTTCCATCCATTCCTTGCTCAGAGTTCACTGAAAATGTTCTGGAATCACTTCTAAGCTAAAACTCCTGGCAAGGAATTTTTAGGTTAAGTTAGGAGCTCTCTGAGAGGATTCTCAGAATCTTTAGGGATACAGGCCCAGGTGTAAACAGGAATGTCTCCCTCGTCTACTTGTGATCCGATCCACCAAAACACATCTTAAAACCAGCTGTAAACACGGCCTACATGTCAACTAGCAGTCATTAGAGTATTACTAGACTGTATATCTGATAACTCTTTATTGTGATGCTCCTCATGTCAACTTAATCTACTAATCTGAACCCTAAAATCTAACCCTATAACTAAACAGTCTGCTAATACTTTGAGAGTTAGTTGACATGCAGTTAGCAAAGTCACTTATAGTTAGTAGAATGTCTAGTGGACTATCGGAATAAAGTTCAACCAAAAACAGGAATTCATATGTGAAATTAAGTCACGGGTGAGTTAATAATAGTCAGAATGATCGTGATGTGAGAATGTAAATATTACGCTGCGTGTAATACCTGTTGGATTTGTTAACGCTGACGTCTGTCCCGTTGGGTATCAGCTCTAATACCTCTGTGGCACCAAAATTTTCCTCTGTGATCTGTAATTATAATAACAACTGTATTTGCATTTTTTATTTTTTTAAATGAAGCAATTGTTTAAAATGACATTACATGCAAACAACACTTTAACTTGTTCTTACTGTGAAATTCAGGCAGTAAGTTTCTTCTAAATCATCCTCTGTATAATCCAGCAGCTGCTGAAGACTCCTGAAGATCCACAGAGAAAACCATCACATCTACACTAAAAACATTCCCTAAAAGGGGTCAGATCATTCATTTTTCAAGATTATCATGTAACCTCTATCTTCTAAGGCCTCTAAATAATTCATTATAATTGATTATAATGTTCCATCCCCTTTCTGACCCTTAACCCTTGTGGACATTTTTGGCTTTTTCAATTTTTTTTTTATTTTATCACTTTGCCTGTGTTAATGCTAACTGCATAAAATTTGGCACAGGTGTGTATTTTTATTGGAATTTTACTATTTCACCACCATTTCCTTTAAAATTTTTATTTTGCACTAGGTACACAAAATACTCCCTCTCAGTGCCTTTTTGACAAAAATGTCCCCATTGAAACGGCAATTTTTTCTCCCAGGGCAATTTAACTATAAAATGATGCAATCTTTGTTAAGAGGCTTTCATCATGTTGGCAAGGCTTCAAAATTTAAATTTTTACTATTTTTTTAATCAGATGGTGCCATTTTTTCAGGTTAGGTCTATAAAGCTAATACTCGCTTTATTCCTGTTTTCTGCTTCGGCATATTATGGAGCCAATTGGATAAATTATGCAACGATATTTGTGTGGGTGTGTTGGTATGGATGTCTGAGTGTGGTTAGTATGTGCGTTATAAAAAAATGTGTGTGTATGTGTGTGTTTGTAATATTGAGAGAGAGAAACTCAACTGCAAATAACAAATCCAATCACTGTGTGCACCAGTGGAGTTTTGCTGGCATCTAATGGGGAAAATCTGTTACTGCGCCCAAACACAATCTTACCGAAAGCTCATATTTTTAGATATCATCCTCAAATTTGGAACACAACTTGTTTAGATTTATGGCTTTGAATTTATATCAGTTTTGGAGTTCAACATGTTTCATAAAAATATATATTTTATATAAAATAATGTTCATAAATAATTTTCAAACTTAAACCTATATAACTTTTTTGGGGGATTTACTTATTAATTTTGTTTTACTTCAGCAATAATCTGCCAAGAGCCTTCTTTAAAATTATACCAAACTTAAGTCTGTGCTCCCAAGATTCAAATTTTTATGACAGTTTTTTGACATGGACATTTTTGTCCTCTATGTAGCTATGTGTAACTTTTTTTAATTGATGCACAAGGGTTAAACTTAATTTTTTACCGAACAACTCCTCAAACACACGTTTCTGAACACAGAAAATGTGCCACTGATGTTATTGTGGATCGTGCATGTGTCCAAATGAGGGTTTATGTCCACAGTGTGTTTCATAGTACATCAAACATCTCAAACAGTCAAAGATATTGTTCATGATATAAGCACTCAAACCTAAAAAGAAGCACAAAATCAAAGCATCATCGATCGTCTGAAAACGCACCTTCCTACATCAGGCATGAGTTCCTTAAGGTCCTCTAGAGTGGGCCCTTTCTTCAGGAGTTTCTTGTACAGCGCTAGCGGGAAGTTCAACTCCACTATAGTGAGATTATAGATGGCCAATCCACAAATGACACCGATAAGGTGGAACAAGTCGATGTCTTCAAATGTCTGCGGTAAAGCATGAGCAAGATATGAATCAAGAGTTGGTTTTGAGTAACTTTTCTTTTTAATTATTATATTTCCTATGTATATTCTTTAGAAATTTTGAATGATGATTCTTCTAATCATGTTTTTGATCTTGTTTTTTTATTTTACATATAAAGTGATTGTACTTTTATAAATGTGAGGTCTAATGTTTCCTAATGTACTTTAAAGTCAATATTTATATGAATATGGTATTTTTTCTTTAAAAACTGGCTGTAGTAAATTAATGTACATTTAATAATAATCTATCTATTAATTCATCCATCCAAATATCCATCCAAATATCCATCCATCCAAATATCCATCCATCCATCTAAATATCCATCCAAATATCCATCCATCTAAATATCCATCCAAATATCCATCCATCCAAATATCCATCTAAATATCCATCTATCCATCCAAATATCCATCCAAATATTCATCTATCCATCCATCCAAATATCCGTCCATCCATCCATCCATCCATCCATCCATCGATCCAAATATCCATCCATCCATCCATCCAAATATCCAAATATCCATCTATCCATCCATCCATCCATCCATCCAAATATCCATCCACCCAAATATCCATCCATCCATATATCCATCCATCCATATATCCATCCATCCAAATATCTATCCATCCATCCATCCATCCAAATATCCATCCATCCGTCCACCCAAATATCCATCCATCCATCCACCCAAATATCTATCCGTCCACCCAAATATCCATCCATCCGTCCACCCAAATATCCATCCATCCATCCATCCAAATATCCATCCATCCATCTAAATATCCATCCAAATATCCATCCATCTAAATATCCATCCATCTAAATATCCATCCAAATATCCATCCATCCAAATATCCATCCATCCATCCAAATATCCATCCATCCGTCCACCCAAATATCCATCCATCCATCCACCCAAATATCTATCCGTCCACCCAAATATCCATCCATCCGTCCACCCAAATATCCATCCATCCACCCAAATATCCATCCATCCATCCAAATATCCATCCATCCGTCCACCCAAATATCCATCCATCCATCTAAATATCCATCCAAATATCCATCCATCTAAATATCCATCCAAATATCCATCTAAATATCCATCCATCCGTCCACCCAAATATCCATCCATCCATCTAAATATCCATCCAAATATCCATCCATCTAAATATCCATCCAAATATCCATCTAAATATCCATCCAAATATCCATCTATCCATCCAAATATCCATCCAAATATTCATCTATCCATCCAAATATCCATCCAAATATTCATCTATCCATCCATCCATCCATCCATCCAAATATCCGTCCACCCATCCATCCATCCATCCATCCATCCAAATATCCAAATATCCATCCATCCATCCAAATATCCATCCATCCATCCACCCAAATATCCATCCATCCATATATCCATCCATCCAAATATCTATCCATCCATCCAAATATCCATCCATCCATCCATCCAAATATCCATCCATCCGTCCACCCAAATATCCATCCATCCATCCACCCAAATATCTATCCGTCCACCCAAATATCCATCCATCCGTCCACCCAAATATCCATCCATCCGTCCACCCAAATATCCATCCATCCATCCATCCAAATATCCATCCATCCATCCAAATATCCATCCATCCGTCCACCCAAATATCCATCCATCAGTCCACCCAAATATCCATCCATCCGTCCACCCAAACATCCATCCATCCGTTCACCCAAATATCCATCCATCCAAATATCTATCCATCCATCCATCCATCCAAATATCCATCCATCCATCCAAATATCCATCTATCCATCCATCCATCCATCCATCCATCCATCCACATTATGATGTATGAAGTATACAACTTGTTTTGTCTGATTTACTTCAATATACATGTATTAGAAGAATAAAGGTGAACGTGTTTTAGAAGTAGTACAGTAAAAGATCTATAAATGAGATCAAGTGTGTGATATTGAAAACGTTTTGTCTTTGCACTGTGCACTTCTGCTTTTTTATGGCCTTTAAATAACGACTTAAGATTTTTTTCTCAAAAGGACATAACACACTTTCTTACTATACCTTGTGAGCGAACCAAATGAGCCTGGACTCCTCGTAGTATCTAAACATGCCATATTTAGGGTCTAAGAGTTCTTTCATGATGAGCAGGAAGAACTCTTTTCTCACGCCGCCAGCGTCCACGGCCTCCTCTCCAACAAAGATCACCTGCAGAATAACAGAATTAAAAACCGCAGCAATGAAGACACAGAGATTGAGGAAACCTTGTCTACCTTGAGCGGCTTCTTGTAATCAACGTTTTTGGACTTCCTCAGCACTTCCATGGAGTCTCCCACCACGTTATCTCGACGTACAATGAGGATGAGGCAGGGGTTTACTGACTCCACTCCTCCACCAGAGAGGAACAGCGAGTGTAGGTTCTGTCTCTGAGCCTGGTCCACGGCTATCTGATCACAAACTGCACTGTGAGCGCACTAGAGTAAGACATGATGTCAAATCTTCAGATGCGGCAGAGCTCTCTCACCTGCATCTGGATCACAGCGTCAGTCTGGAGGAGCGTCGTCTTCGCCTGAGCGTCAAAAACAAACGGGTATTTGCACAAGATGACCTGAGAGTCCATGACCTGTTCAAGACAGACGGGAGACAGTGGAGAATGTGACTATGATTTGAGATTAAACCCCCCCTGTGGTGAAAATCCAGCAAATCTCCAGAAAAATTGGAAACCGCTCGCTGGACTCAATCCCAGTGTTAAAGCTGGAGTTATTGCACTGGGATTGAGTTTGCATCTTAAACAGATAGATTTACTGTACAATCTTTATATTTGCATATTACAGAAATCTTAAGTCTTAAGTTAAAGTCCCCCTGTGGTAAAAATCCAGCTTTTAATGTTGTTTATATGTCTATGTGGTGTTTTAAATATGAATTTACACATGGTTTGTGTTAAAGCGTATGTCGACAGCATTGCTGAGTATTTTCTCCTTAAAACTGCAGTGAACCAAAGACAGTCTCAAAAACACGGTTTGAAATCGCTGGTGTTTCTGACGTCACAAACTACCTTGTAACCAATCAGATCAACGTGTGATCGTCAACGAGTGGATCTCTGAGTGAGTGAGTGAGTGAGTGGAGGAGGGGCTCATTTGCATATTCATAGAACCGCTTATACTAAATGAGGCAAGGGTGTCGAGTTACATTCTAGCTATTTTAGGGCATGAAGAATGTTTTTCACAGAAAAAGATGATCAAAGATGAGTTTTAAAGAATAGAATTATTGACTTCAGGGGAACTTTAAAAGAAAGTGTAATTTTTACACATCTAGCGGTACCAAACAGAACAACCAAAATAAAAGACAAATTTCAAACACTACCTAATTCTGTTCAGTGCTGCTAGTAGAACAAGAATTATACACTTTTTTGAGCAAAGCACTGCTCCGGGTGTGTGAGTGTGTGTATTCACTACTCACTACTCCTAATGTGTGTGCGCTAACTTAGGAGTATGGGTTACCATACTTGGCCTTCACATGTAGCTTTAAAATTCAGGAGTGTAAAATGATGCTGATTACCTTTAAACAACGCAAACTCACCAAAGAGAACATCTGCTGCTGAAACCATGTGACATAATCATTCCTGATGTCAATGAGCTCATCCAGCTCATGAATATAGAACTTGTCATACTGGATGATCTGGCCAGCACGCTCATTAACCTGCAACACCATAATAAAAATTATATTAGCAAATTACAATATGGTTCCAATTGTTAATTACTTTACATTAGTTAACATGAAGTTCTTGCTGGTGAAATGTAAAGTACAACATTATGAGTGGGTAGTATATACAAGCATCAGAGCATTTAGAGGCATGCCATTTTAAATGATTTGGTACACACTAATTCTACTTTAGTATGATGAACAGATGTTTTCCAAAATGGGGCACAGTCAGTGTCTGTTCACTAGGGTTGGGTACCAAACTCTGTACTTTTAATGGCACCGACCAAATTACGTTGTTACTACAGAGTACCAATTCACATTAATTCAATCTGTGCCAAATTTCAGTACCTGAGAAAGCATCTGGGCGAGAGTTTAAGACTATTTAAATACGAATCCTGCATGTTCTTGCGTGTCTCTATGTGAATGAATGTCTCACTATATGAAAACATTAATGTATGGACTGCATCTCCAGAGTCACTTCATCAGCATTTTATAGTTTCATTTAAGAAAAACTTTTATTGTCATATCATAAACGCACAGAGACTCAAAGGTCTTCAGGGCAACCCGTCATTATAAAAGTTTGGTTTAACTTTACAAATATATTTCCGTTGTATCGTAGAATTTAGATATATTGCAATGTTATAATAATACTAACACTACTACTAATAAATTATTATCAAAATGTTATTTTTTCTCCGGTTTTAATTTTAACAGTATAAAGCTCAGTTGTGCAGCATGTTGTTTGACAAAAAAGTTTGTTTAATTTCATATGATATAAAGATAAATTAAATTAATGTTTTATGTCTTCATTTGATTACCAAAAAACTGAATTTGTGGAAAACAAAATATTTCATAGAAAGGAAGATTTTTGTAAAAAGAAATATTAAAATAGTTTTTATGAATATAAAAACATCACAGACAATGGCAGACAGCGACCAAGGCAGCTCTGGCATAATGTCAATAATACTTCTATAAATGACTTACAGTTTCTTTTCATTTATTGATGAAAAGTACCTCTAAAGTACCGAAAAAAGATACCGTTGGCACAGAATTTCATCTACCGGGTAAAATGTAAACGGTACCCAAACCTACGGTTCACCAGTTGTGGTGCTCACCGAGTGGAGGATCTCCAGGAGTTTGAGGGAGGTGTGCAAGAAGCAGGTGAAGATCCTCTGTTCAGAAAGAGGGATTCCCAGTTTCTGCATCCGCAGTAAATACACCACCACCTCCTTATAGAGCTCCACCAGCCTCTGGAAGACCGCTGGCTCAAACCTGGACCACCAGTTTCCTTAAAAACAACAACAACAACAACAAAAAACATTAAAATAACAATGGTTGATTCTAAATGTAGGCAAAAAACGTACATGTAAAAGGGAGATTCTCAGAAAACTACCAAGAACATGATCTTCTGAATAAGACCAGATGAATATAGTATTACAGTAATGAAAATTTTATTTTTTTGCATGTTACCATAATAAGTATTTGGGGGAGCAAATGTGCTTAACTGCCATTAAAACAATGTCACAACAAAAAAAAAGGAAAAAAGAAAACCCTGAATGATCCTAAACAATAATTTTCCTTGTGCAAGTTTTTTTCTTTTATTTTGATTTTGGGGTGAATTATGACCCAGACATTTCTTCATGAGATTCACCAACAGACTAAATGATCAAACAAGAAAAAAGTTGAAAAATTTATCTCCTTGGTAAGAAATTATTCTTATGCCCTAACTTAAATTTTTTTTTTTTAGAAGTGGAATTCACAAATTATTCTTTATTAAAAAAAATATTAAGCATCGGGAAGGCAGGATGATTCCTGAATGGCCTCAGGCGTGCTGTGAGACAAAGCACTTACAGGGTGTAAACATGATGTACTCAGAAATACCAGAAGTTGACCATTGCCTATTGTACACTAATAGTGCACTACGCATATGGTAAAAGTGGCCATTGTGTAAATGCATGCAATTGCAAAGAAGTTAAAATCCTTTTAACTTCCAAAAACAAAACTGGCTTAGAATGTAATGGTCCGACTGGTCTGAGAATTTTCCTAGGCAAGAGAAGAAGTCTTTTAAAGAAGTAAATTTGCGGATCTATTCATGAAAGACAGTCTAAAAATTGTATCTCTTTATATCAAGCCTTTTTGTACACAGCCACCACATCATACAGAACGTGTCTGGTAAAATACTGTTCATTCAAATAAGTCATAATTTAGCACTAATTTAATTTGTAATTAATTTTTTAAATTAAATAAGACATGATCCAGTCAAAAAAATAAAAGTCAAAAGAATTATTTTGTAAAACATTCAAATATAATTCACTTCCTGTTATTTTTATATAAATTGAGCAGTAAAATATATTTTATACAGAAATATCAGTAACAGTTTACAATTAGGTCCATTAGTTAACATTACCTAGTTAATGTATTAAAAAACATGAACTAAAAATGAACATTACATTTGTTACAGTATTTATTAATCTTTGTTAATGTTAGTTAATAAAAAATACAGTTGTTCATTGTTTATTCATGTTAGTTCACACTCACAGTGCATTAACTAATGTTAACAAATACAACATTTGATTTTAATAATGAATTAGTGAATGTTGAAATTAATATTAACTAAGATTAATAAAAGCTGTAGAAGTATTGTTCATTATTAGTTCATGTTAACTAATGTTAACCTTATTGTAAAGCGTTACCGAAATATTTGCTAACTGCTGATTTTGGACCAGCAAAATAATGTTCATTGTTTTACAAGAGCCGAGACGAAGCCCAACAAACAGATTTCCTCTTATAGAGGAAGGGACGTACCAAGCACTTTGATGGGGGTGTCTTTCAGGCTCACGATGGCCTTGGCGAAAGGAATGGTGAGGGTGGTGTAGTTGCTGGGGTGGTTGAGGAGAGGACACTCGGGCAGCGTGAGGTAGAGTCTCAAAGCCTCGATGTCTGGAGGAGAACTGCTCAATCTGGGGAGGAGATGCTTCTCCAAACTAGCGGCTATCTGGATTAGGATAACGCATGCATTAGTTACACTAGGAATAATGAGCACTTAAAGGAGTAGTTCACCAAGGAGTAGTTTTACCAGTCAAAAGTTTTGGATAGGGAAGATTTTAATGTTTTTAAAAGGAGTCTCTTCTGCTCACCAATGTTTGCATTTGATAATATTTCACATTATTACTGTTCTTTGTTGTTGTTGTTTTTTATTACAATTTAAAACAGCTGTTTTCTATGTGAATATATAGTAAAGTGTAATTTATTCCTGTGATCAAAGCTGAATTTTCAGCATCATTACTCCAGTCTTCAGTGTCACATGATCCTTCAGAAATCACTATAATATGATGATTTGATGCTCAAGAAATTTTTCATTATTTCATTATTATTAATGTTGAAAACATCTATTTACATTTTTATTTCAGGATTCTTTGATTTATAGAAAGTTCAAAAGAACAGCATTTATCTGAAATAGAAAGCTTCTGTAACAAACACTATCGTTCCAAAGTTTGGGGTCAGTAAGAATTTTAATTACATTTTTTTGGGGAAAGAAATCAAATAAATCAATTATTTTATTCATCAAGGATTAATTAAATTGATCAAAAGTGACAGTGAAGACATTTATAATGTTACAAAAGATTCTATTTCAAATAAATGCTGTCTTTTGAACTTTCTATTAATCAAAGAATCAACATTGATAATAATCATAAATGTTTCTTGAGCATCAAATCATCATATTAGAATGATTTCTAAAGGATCATGTGACACTGAAGACTGGAGTAATGATGCTGAAAATTCAGCTTTGATCACAGGAAGAAATTGCATTTTAAAATATATTAAAATAGAAAACAGCTGATTTAAATTGTCTTAGTATTAAACTATATTACTGTTTTTTTGTATTTTTAATCAAATAAATGCAGCCTTGGTGAGCAGAAGAGACTTCTTTTAAAAACATTAAAACTTTTGACTGGTAGTGTACATTGGTTTCATTGCTGGAAACATAAAAACAAATGACTCACAATTTGTGAGATTTGTGGGTAATCGGGTTGTATGAGCCTGTGGTAGAGCAGACGGGCCGTGTTAATGTCCACACCTGAGCACTTACTGCTCGTGCTGTAGTGATCTGGACTGCTGCAAAACACAACACTCATTAGAGAAGCCATCACTGTATATACACCATGTGTTTTAAATGCATCTAGTTACCTTCCAGACAGAAAACTTCCATTGAGACAACTCGCTGAAGAGAACACAAGATCAATCTCACTGCAAGAGACGCCAAAAACACATCATTAGTATGATCCGTACGGACCAGGCCTCACGGTTCGGCACGCATGTGATTCACGGATTAACTGATGAATTTAACCATTATAAAGTGAAAGTTTATCATTTGGATGCGTTTTGTCTTGCCAATTTATACATTCAAACAATTTTAAATGCGGAAGAAGAGGTGAATATCGGGACGTGTGTTTATGTCAAAATACCAGTCTAAAAACTGGGAAAAGACTTACCAGTCAGTTTAATTTTGATCATGGTTTAGGTCTATGGATCATGAATTTCTTAACAGACAGGCAACAGGATTAATGAGGTGTTATCAGACATTGTAAATATCTCCACATGTACCCCTCAAGGATGTGTGCTCTCTCCTATCTTGTTTATATTATACACAAATGACTGTCAGAGTTTACAAGATAATAGTTATTTGGTTAAATATGCGGATGATACTGTGTTGCATGCCTTGCTTTCACATTCAGATCAGGAATATGGTTCTGTTTTGTACAATTTCATTTCTTGGTGTAGTAGTATGAAACTAGATCTGAATGTCTCAAAAACTAAAGAAATGATAATTAATTTTAGTAGGAGAACATTGGAACTTCAACGTATTGTCATTAATGGCACACATGTGGAGGAAGTAGAGCAATTTAAGTACCTGGGAACGGTTTTTGATAAGTTAAAGTTTGACCAAAATTCTGATGCAATTGTCAAAAAGTCACACCAAAGATTGTTCGTGCTGAGAAAGCTGTACAGAGAGTTGTTCTTGAGTCATTTTATAATTAATTTGTTGAAAGTATCCTGTCTTTTTCTTTTATTTGTTGGTTTTCATCATTGTCTACAAAGAACAAAAATCGGTTGCAGGGTATTGTTAACATGTGCTCTAAAATGATGGGTGTTCCCTTACGAAGCCTTACATCTTATAACGAACCGCAGGTGCTGAGGATGGCTCATGAAATTATAGGAGATAGTACACACCCGCTACATTTGGACTTTGAGTGGATACCCCTGGGACGACGTCTTAAATGTTCTACAAATCGCTATAAATTATCTTTCGTGCCTGAAACAATGTGGCCATGTAATAAACTTAGCTGATTTTTATTTTTATGTATGTTTTAAGTGTTTTATGTGAGGCACCATGTAAGCTCAAACTAATTGCGCCATGGGGATTAATAAAGCTCTAAACCTAAACCTAAATACCCGTCTCGGGAAGAATTATTTCGGTTATGTCATAAGTGAACAGTTGAGAAAGAAACTGGATGTTTGTCAGTTTATTTGGCCCGTGCATTCGGTCTTAAAGTGACAGCAGCCTAATATTCCTGCTGTTGTCCGGGTCATTAATGTTAATAAAACAACAAAATACAGCTTTAACAAAGATGAACCTATATTTAATTTCTACAGTGAACAAATAGTTTTATTTTACATTTATGCCAAATTATTCATTTCTGTACCTGAAAACTACTGTTAGACTTTGTAACTTGTAATTTGTGTATTTTTTCCTATTTTATTACCGACTGTTCACTTGTCTTTAATAATGTTTGAACTTTATCTGTTAGGCTAGTAGTTTCTGCTGTGGTATCGAAGTATTTCTAGTGAGCTTTCAGTAAATAATTAAAAGCAAAGTTACATTTACCCCTCCCCCCATATATATATATATATATTTTTTTTTTTCTCTGATCCGAAAAATGATCAGATACGTGGCTCAAAATCCGTAAATGATCCGGACCGTGAGTTTTGTGATCCGCACTAGTTCAGACAGCTTCATGAAGTTTCTGATTTGAAAAAGCAGTACTTGGTGATTTCTGGTGACAGTCTCCCATGACCGTGATTGAGCCATTTCTGGATGACGTCAGCGCTGAGCGTGTAGATCTGTCCGTCAGGTCTGGTTATCCTCACATCCAGCGGAGGACTGTCGTCCTACAGGAATAAAGCGGAGTCATTTAAACGGGAACATCAGCGAATGGCCAATCGCTACAAAGGCGATTGTGCAAACTAACACATACTGCACATTTTTAAATACATTTGACAGTTTTGGACGTCATGTGACCATGTAAAACAAGATTTGGGTGACATGAAATATCTAAACATCCAGATAAATACAGTATCATTAAATAAATACAAATTAGACAGCTGTTCCTGTTTCATTCTGGTACCATAATAACAAGGACAATTTAAAAAATGATCACTGATGATGTAACCACAGGTTTATTTAAAGCACTTTTCACAATCCAAACAAATCTTAATATACAGGTGAAACTCGAAAAATTTGAATATCGTGCAAAAGTTCATTTATTTCAGGAATTCAACTTAAAAGGTGAAACTAATGTATTATATAGACTCATTACATGCAAAGTGAGATATTTCAAGCCTTTATTTGTTATGATTATGGCTTACAGCTTATGAAAACCCCACATTCAAAATCTCAGAAAATTTGAATATTAAAAATAGGATTTTAAATACAGAAATATCATCCCTCTGAAAAGTATAATCATGCATATGTATATAGTTATACATACTAAATATATTAGTTTCACCTCTTAATTTGAATTACAGAAATACATGAACTGTTGCACGATATGAAAATTTTTCGAGTTTCACCTGTATGTCACGTCAGCTTGACCCCTGAGTCTGACCTCTGCTCATACCTGAGATAAAGCATAGTGAGCGAAGCTCTGGTCTCCTCCAGCGTAGATCCTCTTCACACAGTAACTCTGTTCCGCCTCTGAAATACACAGCCCTGTCAAATCTGAAACATCACCACATGGTTTT
Organism: Gila orcuttii; assembly: GCA_026230005.1. Taxonomy (NCBI): domain Eukaryota; kingdom Metazoa; phylum Chordata; class Actinopteri; order Cypriniformes; family Leuciscidae; genus Gila; species Gila orcuttii. The sequence goes on along the minus strand of JAPDVR010000019.1, from coordinate 2,390,949 downwards.
CTTGGGGTGCGTCTCAATCAACTCTGTGAATCGGTATATCGATTCACAGTATACACACACTGGTTCACTGATGAGTGAACAAGTCGTCGTCACGTACAAAAGAGTGTATGCGCGTGATGTCACCGTCGGCCGGAGTGACTGCGGTTACACACACTGAGTGGCAGAAACACTGAGCGACAGCATTGGTTTTCAGCGTGAATGCAGAGAAAAACACACGAAACACATCTAAAACGGGAAAGAGATTTAGCGATTAGTATAAATAGATTTGACAAGAAATCTGAGATATATTTTTACAGACTGCCGAAAGCTACAGAACAGAGAAGAAAAGAGAAATGGATCACTGGAATTCATTGAAACAACTGGACTTCAGGCAGCAAATGGGGGATTTTCAGTTTTGATTTTGTCAATATGCTTAATTTAGGGGTAAAATCATACACTATATATTGTATTGTTATTAGGGCTGTCACTTTTGTGAAAAAATCCTGTTCGATTTTTGAGACATATGCGTTCATTGAATCGATTGTAAAATCGATTTTTCCATGTCTAAAGACGTTTCCATTTTCAACACCAAATATTGGCAAATCCTCGGACAACTAACAGGCATTAGGACGAACGTAAAGAGGGCGCTTGAGACGCGCACAAGTCAGCAATATTTCTGATGATTTATTGGCGTGAAGTTTTGTGCACAATGACAAACAGGAGTGCAACATTCAAGGATTGAAATTAACACCCGCCAAATTCGGATAAAAATGAACTTTCACGGGTAACGCTGTCATATCACGAGCCAATTTGGCGTTTTTCTATGTTTACTCACTTTGCTGGGGAAGTTCGTGTAAGCCAAATCTGCGTGGATTTAGCGCAGATACGCAACTCGTGAGTCCTAATGATATTAAATACAGCGTATTGCGCAGAATCTGCGCATTTCTGGCTTGCTTGAACACACACGTCACTAAGCAACAAATAACGGCGCGCTTGTTCACTTGCACTGAAGTAATAGCGAATAAGCATTTGGTTAACAGAAAAGACATTGTTATTTTCCAACATCCTACATGTTCTGTGTACTGTATTGATCTGTCTACCTAAAACACATTTTTGGTTAAAAAAAAAGGCAGTTAAAATCGATTCCCTATTTTCGTTTTCGAAACTTGTTGGTTGGTCCGATCGATTGTGCAATCAATTTTCGAACGTAAAGTGACTGCCCTAATTGTTATATATTGCACTGACAACTCAATTAAATATTTACCATCATATATTCTGCATACTTTGGACATTTTTAAATAAACACTGACAAAACTATACAAGTTTCAGGGCTGGACGATATTGTATTTATATAAAGCGTTCACAGGCAAATCTGCTTTATGCATTTCCCCGGTGTCGAAACAGGCACATATAAATGTCAGGAAACATGATTCCTGCTGGATGTCAATATCCACGGATCACTGGATCTTTGGTAAGTTGTAATAAACTCTTTATGGAGTCCAACCTTTAGTTTAAACTTATAATCGTTCGTTTTACTCGCGTTTTCGCAGTTTCTCCAATTAAATCCAGTCACACAGCAGCTCTTCTGCCACTCAGTCCGGCTGAGGGAGTGTGTTCCCGCGGGAAAGTGACGTCAATGCATACTCTCTATACTAAAATGTTTTTAGTAAAATTCTGTTTTGCTGTTCACAGTACCGGGAGTGATTCTAGTGTACCACCAGCTTGCATAAACTATAATAATCTATCCAATCTGGAGATATATTGAAAATTAAACCATTAATTCAGTCGCACTCTGGCACTGGGTCTCTCTCGCATTCTCAGTTTTACATATTTAGATATAAAGAGCAAAGTTATTACATTGCTAAACGAGACTGCCATAGACAGCATTTCTCTACCCCGGGCTCCGTTCGAGACGCAGGGTCGGAGTTGAAATGATCTTTCCAACCTGGTATCCCGTTTCTGCAGTAGAAATGTGCAGAATGATTTGTGAACGGACACAGACTGGGAACCCGAACTGTGTTGGTGGAAAAGGGGAGATATTAACTTACATTTAGAGTACATTTACATTTATGTATTTGACATACGCGTTACTCCAAATTCCAAAGCATCTTATACAACTTACATTGCATTCATGGGATACATTTTTTTATTTATTTATCAGCTTACGCAACCCATAATCTTGGGAGTTGCTAGAGCCATGCTCCACTGTTTAGGAATTACTCGAAGCCGGCAAAAAAACATGCATGTTCAATAGGCACCATATTTTTTCTTGTTAAATTTTAGGCAACTAAATCAAATCACTATTTTCCTAAATAAGCCATTTAGACTAGGTATTTTCTCTGTTAAACTGAGTTATTTGGTTTATTGACTTTTTAAGGACTACAACAAACAGCTGGTAGGGACTACAATGAGCTTCTACACGGGTTAGTGACATCACAAACCCTAAAATTTATATAAACCCCACCCCCGGGAACAATTTTTAGATTATCATGACAGAATATGCTAATCAATGACTAGAAGATAGTTAACTCCACATCAGCTACATAAATTCATCAACTAACCATTCAGAAATGTTGTCTACATGTTGTCAATTCTTCTTGAGTCTCTCCATCTTAGTCCGACTACGGTTTGAATATAAAAAGCTAAACGTTTAAAAAATTTACAGTGCGTGTCTGTGAGAGGTAATTGGAGCTCTTGAAGCTCCGCCCTCTGTGCCGGGAGCAGCAGCTCATTTGCATTTAAAGGGACACACACAAAAACGGCACGTTTTTGCTCACTGGATGCATTTGAGAAATACTGAGAAGGACGGCAATCTAAGAAAGGAGTTCTGTTGAAAGTCTTCATGTAAACAAAGTCAACCCACCTACATCCATAGACACGGGATCAGTATGGGCTCGCCAGCAGCCTTTCACAGGAGCGGGACTGATCCGATTGTAGGTTGAGCGGGTCCCAAGCTGTCCGTTTCCCCCGAGACCAAACGACTCAATCTTTCCTGATGAAGGGACGAACGCCAAAGTGTGCTGCCTTACATGCAGGTGAAGACAAAAGCAATTTAGTCCAGTCATTTTAAGCCAAAATGGGGGTCAACCTCGAACAAATTGCAACAGAAGCAAACTTAAACTGATTTTGTACCCTCAATATGTCCTGAGTAAGAAAAAAAAAGCCCCGAAGAATCCCATTAGGGGAAAGTGTCGAAAAAGACCCAAATATAGCCTATTCATACGCCTGTTCAATCTTTTTCTCACGTGAATAGGGTAAAAATTTTAACCTTTAGATATCACCATGAAAATTACTGAGTTGATTACTTACATCAAGACAAACAAAAAATGTATTACAAGTTTTTGAAATTGTTTGTTAACATGGACAAACGGTGCATAATCTAATTACCAAACAGATCTAAACATTGGGTATAGCAGGTGAAAATGTCTTGTTGAATCGTGTTGACATATAACAGTAAAAGACTTAATGTTAAGGTCTGAATAGAACCCATTTAGGCTACCCATGAACATTTATACATAGAGGCAGGAAGAAGTACTTTAGAAACTAGCTTTTGTTAATTATTATTGCAGAGATGGGGTTTGGGCACTGAGTGCATTGTGTTCGTAATTAGATTTTTTGATCCAGCCACTTTTTATCTTACCAACCTTTTGTCTTCTGCATCATCCTTACCCTTGTCTCCTGTTTTTCCCTCAGACTCATCCCCCAGAAACAGTCCCACTGACCCAGCCCCAAACCCCATCTCTTTCCCCTAATGGGATTCTTCTGGGCTTTTTTTTTTCCTTACTCAGGACATAGAGGATACAACATCAGTTGAGTTTGCTTCTGTTGCAATTTGTTTAACCTTTTTTCATAAAATGACTGGACTAATTCATGTTTTTCGTGATTAGAAATATATCCTGTAACACTTTACAATAAGGTTCATTAGTTAAAGTATTAACTAACATGAACTAACAATGAGCAATACATTTGTTACAGTATTTATTAATCTTTGTTAATGTTAGTTAATAAAAATACAGCCGTTCATTGATTGTTCATGTTAGTTCACAGTAGAGGCCCGACCCGAGCCCGATGGGTCCCGAAAAACTCACGGGTTTCGGGTCGGGTTCGGGTTAATGTTTAATGAATAACCTCGGGTTCGGGTTTGTAACTAAGAAAAATGATATAGGCTATACATATAGTTTGCGTGCCGTGTGCTTGCCGTGTTGTGATTGTAAATATGAGCACGCAAGAGAGAAAGTAGGCTACGTGCGCAGTTTCCAAAATAGTTGTGATCGAAATAGTGCGCTCGGGAGCACATGCGCAAAACCGTTTTGTAAAATGATATAGCCCATGAATCATTTTTATTTTATCAAATATCATTTTACAAAACTGTTTTTCACACTATTTCAGTCACAACACCGCAATGAAACGCGCTGAAACCATCAACTGTCGATGCTGTTCTCTTCATAACTCGTACTGAGAAGGATATATTTATGTAAATAGTTGTGCAACTGCGCAAACTTTGTTTTGAAGTTTAATGTTTGAGTTCCAGAGGAATTTGTCACCGTTTCACCTATTCAACCACATCAAAGTTTCATAATTAGCAATTCAGTGCTTTTTCTCTTTTTTAATTGTGTGCCGACTGCTGAGGGGACCGCTGTGCCTTGGTGAAACGGTGTTTGTATATGTATACATGTTTAACTATCGTTGAAAGCAATCATAAAACACAGCTTATTGCAAGAAAAAAAATATATATTTCTGTGAGAAACAGACCTTGGATTCAGGTCGGGTTCGGGCTTAAAATATAACCGTAATGGTCGGTCGGGTCGGGTTAAATGATTTCGGATATGGGCCAGGTTCAGGCTTCAGTTTAAAGCCCGTGCAGACCTCTAGTTCACAATGCATTAACTAATGTTAACAAATACAACCTTTGATTTTAGTAAATGTATTAGTAAATGTTGAAATTAAAATAAACTAAGATTAATAAATGCTGAAGAAGTATAGTTCATTATTAGCTCAAGTTAACTAATGTTAATTAATAAACCTTATTGTAAAGTGTTACCATACGTCCTTATAAAGAAGCTTATTGGTAGTCGGTCTCAAGCTTTCATATAGAGAACGTAGACAGACATTAAGCTAAAATGAAACAATGATTGTTTATGGATTGTTTGATACTTACCTACCACAAGCGATCTGTGCAACCACATTCCCCATCAGTTCAAACACCTTCCTGGGGTTCACCTCATGGTTTGTGGTGTTGTGTCCCAGCTGACCGTACCCACCAGCTCCAAATGTAAACACACCTCCCTCCTATAAAATAAAAATCACTAATTACTAATGAACATAAAAAGCTGTGTATACAGTAATATAGCAAATATAGCCACAAAATGTGACTTATCATGCATTTTTTAATATAAAGTTGGATAAGCATGTCCAACTTTATCTGCAAACATACTCATGTAAAGCGATATATGCTATATAGCAAAAATATAAACTTTTTTTTTTTTGCTTGTATCGTTGCAAAATGTAAACTATTATCGCCCAGTGTTTAATCTGTTAAATGCAGCTGTAAGGCATTAAGATATTAAGGGTGCTTTAACACTTGAAAGTGAGTGACACACACAAACAGATGCACACCAAAAGTGCTAGTGTGAAAGCACCCTAAGATATTATAAACATTAATATCATAATTTTCTGTAAATCTGCATTGAAACAATGTGCAGTATGAAAAGTGCAATACAAATACATTTAACTTGATTTAATCTAAACCATGGCAATTCCTTATTCTGAATGTACAGCATTTAATTAGGGATGCACCGAAATTTTGGCAGACGAAAATGGCATTTTTGGTTCCCGAAGTAATACACATACACAGAGAGGTACGTTTTGCAAACAGCGAATTGATTCCTCTTTTGAATCTCCGTGTGCACTTGAACGGACACATACACACAAAATTATGTCAAAACACCCGTCTCTGCAAGTTTTCTCGTAAACACAGTCGATTATGTCTTAAGTGAACATAAAGAGTTGAGAAAGAAATTTGATGTGTATCATTATATTGGATCTGTGCATTTGGTCTTAAAGTGACAGCAGCCAATAAATACCTTCTGCTAAGTCATTATAATAAAAAACAACAAAACACAGCTTTAACAAAGATTAATCTACATTTAATTTATCCAGTGAACTAGTGTTATTTACATTAAGCCTAATTATTACATACCTGTACCTGAATACACTACCGTTAGAATTTACTTTGTTATACGGTATTAATCTATGCTTGTTATTAGTGTATTTGATCTAATACCCCCCCCCCCCCCCTTCCATATGTATTTTCAAAATACATGATTGAATTTCATTTTAAAAAGTCTAATATTAATAATACAATTATACAAAAATAAGCTAATTTAAAATAATAAATTAATTATTTATAAAAAGTATTTTCAATTTCGGCCCAGAATTTTCATTTCGGTGCATCCCTACATTTAATGTGTCATAATAAATGATAATATTGCTTATTAAGCCCTTCAGAATAGACAAAAATCAGCACACTGCCACTTTCAAAGTTGAATTTATTGACTACATTTGGACCCGAAGGTCTTCATCAGGCAATGATTTGATCGCACACCTGGATGTGGATGTGTACATACTAGTACTTTGAGCTTATTAAGCTCTTAAAATAAGCAACAAATCTTGTAAAATCAATCCACACCTTTGTAAGTGCTGCCGTGTGGTCCTCTCCACAGCATATGTAAACGACCCGTTGGGACCTGAGTGTCTTCAGCAAGGCAGGGAAATTGCGATCTGAGGAACACCACGTACTCCACTATAAAATCATTAAACCAGAAAAAGCTCAACTGAATGTCTAAGGTGTTTGTTTTACCATCATTATCGCTGAGGCCCAGCTGGCCGAACTTGTTTCGCCCCCAGCCAAAAACGGCCCCAGAGAGCGTGAGCCCGAAGTTGTGAGCGCCTCCCGCAGATATCTGGGCAAACGGGACGCCCTGCAAAGACTGAATGACTTGTGGGGTGGAAACACCCGCTCCCTGCATCCCGAGACCCAGCTGTCCATATTTATTTTGGCCCCAGGAGAATATCTGACCTCCTTAAGCGAGAATTTGGGAATAATGAGGCATAATTAGGGTAATTTTCAGGCGTGATAATCAGGGACCATATTTATCAAGCCTCTGAGAATTACTCACAAGAACACTGCTAAGAATTGACTTAAGAGTAAAACAATTCTTGGCTCAAAGCTGCACTTAAAAGTTAGTTATCAAGCATCTCAGCCGTAATTTAAGTGAAGTGTAGGACTAAATCTTAAGTGTCAGTCTTAGAGATGATTCACGACACACGCCACAAAAGGGATTTTGGATGACGACATTGGCATGGACCAATCACTGAATAGATTTCCTTATTTAAGAATATTCTCAGATAAATTCACATTGAATGGTGTAATTCCTAAGAGGAGTTTACATTCAACACACATTTGACAACAAATAATTTTCAAAAGAATACATACATATTGGAAATGAAAGATAAACACATTTTAAATTTTAAATCATTGTGCTGTTAACTGACCTATATATAGCCTAGATTTTATGATATATGCAGCCACCATGGATTCCAAAAGAAAACCGAACTGACGGGAGGAAGAAGTGCTACCGCTTGCTGAATTAGTCGAACAGCAGAAACATGTTCTAAAAATGAGTCGAACAGCGGAAAAATTATATAAAAATGAGTTGAACAGTGGAAACATGATATAAAAAGGAGTCGAACAGTGGAAACATGTTATAAAAATGAGTCGTACAGCAGAAACATGTTATAAAAATCTGTCGAACAGCAGAAACGTTATAAAAATCAGTCGTACAGCGGAAATGTTATAAAAATCTGTTTTACAGCAGAAACATGTTATAAAAATCAGTTGTACAGCAGAAACATGTTATAAAAATGAGTCGAACAGCGGAAACATGTTATAAAAATGAGTCGAACAGCGGAAACATGTTATAAAAATGAGTCGTACAGCAGAAACGTTATAAAAATCTGTCGTACAGCGGAAACGTTATAAAAATCAGTCGTACAGCAGAAACATGTTATAAAAATGAGTCGAACAGCGGAAACATGTTATAAAAATGAGTCGTACAGCAGAAACGTTATAAAAATCTGTCGTACAGCGGAAACGTTATAAAAATCAGTCGTACAGCAGAAACGTTATAAAAATCTGTCGAACTGCAGAAACGTTATAAAAATCTGTCGTACAGCGGAAACATGTTATAAAAATCAGGCGAACAGCATAAACATGTTATAAAAATGAGTCGAACGGCGGAAACATGTTATAAAAATCAGTCGTACAGCAGAAACGTTATAAAAATCTGTCGAACAGCGGAAACGTTATAAAAATCTGTCGTACAGCGGAAACATGTTATAAAAATGAGTCGAACAGCGGAAACATGTTATAAAAATGAGTCGAACAGCAGAAACATGTTATAAAAATGAGTCGAACAGCGGAAACGTTATAAAAATCAGTCGAACAGCGGAAACATGTTATAAAAATGAGTCGAACAGCGGAAACGTTATAAAAATCAGTCGAACAGCGGAAACATGTTATAAAAATCAGTCGAACAGCGGAAACATGTTATAAAAATCAGTCGAACAGCGGAAACATGTTATAAAAATCAGTCGAACAGCGGAAACATGTTATAAAAATCAGTCGTACAGCGGAAACATGTTATAAAAATCAGTCGAACAGCGGAAACGTTATAAAAATCAGTCGAACAGCGGAAACATGTTATAAAAATCAGTCGTACAGCGGAAACATGTTATAAAAATCAGTCGTACAGCGGAAACATGTTATAAAAATCAGTCGTACAGCGGAAAAATGTTATAAAAATCAGTCGAACAGCGGAAACATGTTATAAAAATGAGTCGAACAGCGGAAACATGTTATAAAAATGAGTCGAACAGCGGAAACATGTTATAAAAATCAGTCGAACAGCGGAAACATGTTATAAAAATCAGTCGAACAGCGGAAACATGTTATAAAAATCAGTCGAACAGCGGAAACATGTTATAAAAATCAGTCGAACAGCGGAAACATGTTATAAAAATCAGTCGAACAGCGGAAACATGTTATAAAAATCAGTCGAACAGCGGAAACATGTTATAAAAATCAGTCGTACAGCGGAAAAATGTTATAAAAATCAGTCGAACAGCGGAAACATGTTATAAAAATCAGTCGTACAGCGGAAACATGTTATAAAAATCAGTCGAACAGCGGAAACATGTTATAAAAATCAGTCGAACAGCGGAAACATGTTATAAAAATCAGTCGTACAGCGGAAACATGTTATAAAAATCAGTCGTACAGCGGAAAAATGTTATAAAAATCAGTCGAACAGCGGAAACATGTTATAAAAATCAGTCGTACAGCGGAAACATGTTATAAAAATCAGTCGTACAGCGGAAACATGTTATAAAAATCAGTCGAACAGCGGAAACATGTTATAAAAATCAGTCGAACAGCGGAAACATGTTATAAAAATCAGTCGAACAGCGGAAACATGTTATAAAAATCAGTCGTACAGCGGAAACATGTTATAAAAATCAGTCGAACAGCGGAAACATGTTATAAAAATCAGTCGTACAGCGGAAACATGTTATAAAAATCAGTCGTACAGCGGAAACATGTTATAAAAATCAGTCGAACAGCGGAAACATGTTATAAAAATCAGTCGAACAGCGGAAACATGTTATAAAAATCAGTCGAACAGCGGAAACATGTTATAAAAGGCAAGTTCAGCCCAACATTAACCAGCGCTGACAAAGATGATTCCTGTTCTGTCCAAACGATACCGTTTGATTAACTGCTCGTCGTCAAACATTTCAAAAACATTCTTCCTCTCCTGAAAGATTTGCACACGTCTCTGTCTCCTCAGTGCATCACAAGCCCCTACTGACAACTCCTAACCACTTGAGAGACTTCTCGAACTGTCTTAAACTGTGAGAGTAAGAGTTATTCTTAGCTTTAAGAAATTTGATAACTTGCTTTTATACTTAAGTTTGAAAGTATTAGGAAATTTCATGAATTCTCAGCACTTAAGACTAAAATGGCACTTTGAGAAGCTTGATAAATACAGGCCCAGGTTTATAACTATAGTAAGAATTATACCTCTGGCTAAAGCAAGGGAATGCCAATACCCACAGGCCACCTGGGTAATGTGAACCTCTGACAAACTCTTGACAGTTCTGAGAAGAGAGAAGGGAAACACAGTGTTATGCCATGTAGGTCATGGACTATAATCGTCATATTTGTCTACAGAAGTTTTTCAGTACGGCATCCATTACAGAGGCATTTTATACTGTGAAAGGTGAAGATTTTTTACCTGGGTACACGGAGACAATCTTCAATATTTGAAAGGCCGAGCTGTCCATCTGAACCCAAACCCCACGCAAACACTTGTCCTTTATCATTCAGAGCCAGAGTATGAGATTCACCGCAAGACACAGCCACAATGTTCTGAGCATCCAGAGACACTACCTGTTCTAGAAAGAGGGTGTAAACATCAGAAAGAGTGAATTATACAGATGCATATACACGGAAAACTGGCAAATATATTGTGCATATAAAGCAAAATTCATATTTGAACTGCATAATCTGTATAATACAACATTCTTAATGTTCCTTAAAGTCCCCCTGTTGTGAAAATCCAGCTTTTAATGTTGTTCATATGTCTATGTTGTGTTTTTAATATGCTTTAACCATTGCGGAGTATTTTCTCCATAAAACTGCAGTGAACCAAAGACAGTCTCAAAAACACGGTTTGAAATCACTGGCGTTCTGACGTCACAAACTACCTTGTAACCAATCAGATCAATATGTGATAGTCAACGAGTGGATCTCTGAGTGCTGTGAGTAAGTGGAGGCGGGGCTCATTTGCATATTCATAGAATCGCGTATACTAAATGAGGCAAGGGAGTCGAGTTACATTCAAGCTATTTTGAGGATATGTCATTTTGTTTGGTGATTTGTTTGTTTGGTCTGAGTTTTAAGGGATAAAATTATTGACTACTTCATTTTAGTGTGTTTGCTGTTGTCTTTTTTTTTAACTGTATTATGTATTGTAATATGTTTTGATCCTCTGGCATGTGTAGCAGTGATGCTAATAAAGGGACCATCAGTTTCAGTGCAACATATTTCTTGATGTTTGAGGTCAGTGAGTTAATGAAATGACAGTTGCCGATGTCACACTGACCGACTAATATGCATTTCTGTGGAATGGTATTATGTTACCAAATCCATCAGATTGATTTCAGCAGATGTTATGAAAGTACAGGCTGTTTCATTGATATAACCTACTATAACCCAGGGTTCCCGAACAGGAACGCAGGTGCATGAATGGAAACGAAGAGTTTGTGAGAATGTGATGTACTACGATTCAAAATGTTTGGGTTCAGTAAGATTTTTTTTTTTTTTAAAGAAATTAATAATTTTACTCTGGAAGGATTCATTAAATGGATGAAAAGTGCCAGTCATCATATTATAATGATTTCTGAAGGATCATGTGACTGGAGTAATGATGTATATAGTAAATTTAAACAGTTTACTATATATTCACATAGAAAACAGCTGTTTTAAAGGGATAGTTCACCCAAAAATGAAAATTCTGTCAGTATTTACTCTCCCTCATGTTGTTCAACCCCGTAAGACCTTCGTTCATCTTCAGAACACGAATTAAGATATTTTTGATTAAATCTGAGAGCTGGATCACTCCTCCATAGGCTTCTAAGGGATTGAAACTTGCCGGCCCCGAAAAGTTATAAAAGACATCGTTAAAAGTATTCTCGTCATTTGATAAACTTAAGATTGAGCCACTGTAGTCACTTGGACTATTTTAACAATGTCTTTAATAACTTTTCGGGGAACAAGTGTCAATCCCTTAGAAGCCTATGGAGGAGTGATCCAGCTCTCAGATTTAATCAAAAATATCTTAATTCGTGTTCTGAAGATGAACAAAGGTCTTACGGGGTTGAATAACATGAGGGAGAGTAATTACTGACGGAATTTACATTTTTGGGTGAACTATCCCTTTAAATTTTAATATTTCACATTATTACTGTTTTTACTGTATTTTTGTTTCTGGTGAGCAGAAGAGACATCTTCCACAAACAGTATAAAATCTTACAGATCCCAAACTTTTGAATGGTTGTTTAGATAAAATGGAACAAAATTAAAACAATGAAACACTGATCTAATATACTCAAAAAACCTACTTTACTTGAAACTTACAAAAAATAAAGGGTGAGGCTTGATCCAGCAAGAAATGTTTGGATCAAGAAAATTGGGTGTTTCATGCTAGAATGAAGGAACCACCTAATTATTACATTATTTTTCTTTTTGGAAAATAATAGGGAGTGATGACATCAGCCACAGTGATTAACAGTGAATCATTTAGATTAAGATCAAGAAGTCCAATTAAAAGCCATAACATTATAATGCTAGCAGACTGTCTGTGTGGCCCTACCTGGTTTCTTGCGTCCTTTGTCATGCCCCAGCTGACCCAGGTCATTACACCCGCATGTGTAAACAGTCCCGTCCTCCAGCAGAAAGACACTGTGACGTCTGCCACATCCCACATCTCTCACACGCTTGCCCTCGAAGAACTCACACTTCCTCGGCTCCAGCAAGATCTCCTCATCAATCCCACCCAAACCGAGCTGCCCGTACGAGGCATTTCCCCAGCATAGCATGACGACGGCCCGTGTGGCCGCTCTCTTCCGCAGGTGAAGACCTATCGGTTTGATAAGAGTTCACACACACACACACACACACACACACACACACACACACACACACACACACACACACACACACACACACACACACACAAAAGGTGAAAACAAAACTAAACTCTTAAAAGAATCTGTGACTAGAGGCAAGTGCTTTTTTAATGATACATACAGGGTGGCAGATAAATAAATAAAAATAATAATGGACAAAAGGGAGGTAATCATGAAAATAAAAATAGAAAATAGAAATACAGAAATAAGTTAAATGAAAGCAATGTACTAAATTGTACAAACTTACATTATATTTTTACTTTAACAAATACTCTAAATCACTTTTTCTATAAGTAACTTACTTACATATAGTATTATATATATATATATATATATATATATATATATATAGCTCTATAATTAACTGTTTGATTTGCAATCACTAGGTCACAAAACTAACTAGTAGCCTACTAGTATAGCTGTTGCAGTTTAAATGGATGGAAATGAAAGCATGCATATATTTTTACTTTAACAAATACTATAACCCACATTTTCTATTAGCAACTCACTATACTTTGGTTAGTAAATTTAAGTATAGGGTGTAAATTGGTGTAGTGTTTTTGTATTATTTAAAATGGTATGCCTGATTTTTTTTTGTTTGATTGTGATTTGGTTTTGGTAAGTACTGGAGGTATTAGCCCAGGGCTTCTACATATCCCTTTTCGAACGTATTGTGTAGTATGTTTAAATTTTGTTTTGTTTATTTTGTTATACATTTTCTTTTTTACTTGTTTGAATATTTTATTTATGCGTTTCTTTATTCTTTTAAAAGTTCGAAATATAGATTTTCATATCATCATATCATACTTGTAGTATCTATAATTACCGATTTGATTTGCAATCACTAGGTCACAAAACTAACTAGTAGCCTTCTAGTATAGCCGTCTCAGTTTAAATAGATGAAAATGAAATCAACTAACTAGAGGCACTTCATTAAACAAGTTCTTTTTTTAATGATACATACAGGGCGGCAGAAAATAAAATAGAAATAATAATGGACAAAAGGAGGGTAATGATGGAAATAAAAATAGAAAATACAAATAATCATTTAGATGAAAGCAATATACTAAAATGTCTAAACTTATATTTTTACTTTAACAAATACTATAACAATATACTCTAAACTACATTTTACATTTAAGTAACTTATAGTATCTATAATTACCTGTTTGATTTGCAATCACTACGTTAAAAAACTAACTAGTAGCCTACTAGCTGTCGCAGTTTAAATAGATTTGCATGAAAGCATGCAGATTAGCCCCACCTTGAAGAGAATATTCGACAGAAAGCTTTCTAGAAAGTTCACTTTGTGGAAGGTGCGTGTACATAAACAATTATTGCATAACACAGCTTACAGTTGAAGTCTATAATTGGATGCATTAAAATGGGCACTAGCACTTTAAGAACGTAAAGACACATTGTAACTTTTCTATACTAAACACCAAATGTAACACTGTATCGAATTTTAAACTGCAGACCACGTGATTCACGAGAGATTTAAATAACCTGACCACTGAACAGACACTATGACGTGTGTGTTAAAGGAATGAGTTAAAATTACCGTTAAAACAGTTGGTTATTAAACGCAGTTTTGAGAGAATGTCAGTTAATTCACACAGCAAAGTGTGTGCGTGGCAGGCTTTTAAAATAATATAATACACACATCACTGCTGTTGTGCACGAATTTGCGACTTTAATAAGACCATAAACACATACTGCATCAATCCCAGGTATGAACACCGCTACATAAGAAGAATATATGTCTGCACACACTCCCATACAGCGTTTTGACAGCATGTGTGTGTTAGTCAGTCTTGAATCCTCCCTTCCCTGCTTTATCTTACCTGTTGATATGTAATATAATGCTCCTCTGGACGTCTCCAGCACAGGTTCAGGGCTTATGTTTACATGAGCGTTAATGCGGATATATTCTGTAATGTCATGACAGCCGGACACGCGCTTAAATACACACACACATAGGAATGAACGCGAAGCTGCTGTAATATTCTAGAGGCTTTCCGACACACCGGATGTGACGACAGATGAGGAGTTCCTGCGGTGCGGTTAGAAACAAACACACACAATAATAATAATAATAATAATAATAATAATAATAATAATAATAATAATAATAATAATAACGCGATAAAAAAAATTATTAGCTAGTTCTGTTTGGTCTGTTGAAGATTTCCGGAGAAATTATGCTTTCTTGTTTTGATGTGTTCTGGTTCTAAAGGCTGTTGTCGTCAAGTAAAAACAACAACAATATGCTTAAAAAAAAAAAACCTACTAACGTTTTATAAAATTTAAGGACAAGGCTTTGTCTAGTCACAGCCAAAGCTAGTCAATTCTTCAAAATAAAGGTCTAGACAATTTGAATGAAAATTATTATTTGGAAAATATTGCGTTACATAATTTTTTTGTTTCGTTCTGTACTGTTAGATGTATTATTTTTATTTGTTTGTTTAGTTTCAAGATATTTTTTAAATTATTTTAATCAGATTTTTTATTATTATTTGTTAATTCATTTTAATATTTATATTTATTTTATTCTCATTTTTATTTCTCAATTTATTTTAATCTGTTTATATATATATATATATATATATATATATATATATATATATATATATATATATATATATATATATATTTATTTTAATCTTATTTTTAATTAATTAGTTTATTTTCACACTTTTCCCTTGTGCTTTCTTGCAGTCCCCAGACCTGTTAGAAAACCTTTGTTTAGAAACCCTTGGTCTAGACAAAAATCCCTATTATTGCAATTTCATCATTTGAAAACAAAAAAAAAAATATTGCATTGGTTGTCCGAGATGTTAATTAGATAACCACAAAATGTTTTTGCTTTTTTAAACTGTTTTGTTTTTGGTTTATGTGCTTTATATCATTCATATTTTGAGTTGCAATGGCACATTGAATCACTTGCCCTAAATGGACAATAATTCTCCCTGACATGGATGTGTGGTATATAATATGAGCCTACAACAAAGATCAATACAAGAATGATAATTTTCCCTCTTAATGTTTAATTTAAGTCTCAGTTCCTGTCATGATTTCACACATGCCTCAGTTTGTTTAACTGCAGCGATTCATCATGTTAATGAGTTTAAACCATGCTTTTGGACAGTGCAAGCGTTAGAATCCAGATTAAAAGCCCAATATTCATTCCACATAACCATGACATTTGGAAATGCTTGATTAAACTTGATTATTAGACAGCATTTTTTGTTGCAGGTTGGTCAAGCCAACAAGTTTTTACATCACTATTATAAAACAAATAGCTTTTTATTAACATTTATACTCTACAAAAACACCCTTGCATATCGTGATCATCAGAACAAATGTATCAGTTTGACTTTTCAACATCAATTAAACAAATCAAAATTGCAGTGTGTGATTCTCAGAACAAAAAGCGGTTGAGGTAGAACTATTCATAAAGACAAATAGTTGCATATGTGAATGTTTGTGTGAATCAGAGAAGGGCGAATTTAATAATAAAACACGTTCAAATCGATACAAACTTCAGTGTAAATGCACACCACCAAAACAAGCTACAACAGAAATGTTGCATTTTTATAAAAAAGAAAAAAAAAGAAAAACACTATACCAAAGTGCATTTGTAAGGTCGCAAGACAATAATAGTCTACATTCAACGAGGTAGAGCAAAATAACACTTGCTTGTGTTGGTAAAAACAGTATTTTCTTGTACTTAAGTTACTTCAAACTACCATGATGTCTTCATTTAGAAAGATGTCTGTAAATAATAATGCTTTGAAGTAAACTTAACACAAGATAGTGTTCAGTGGGGGAAGTGCATGACAGCAGTGTAATATTGCACATTTTGGATGACTCCACACCTCATGAACATTGATTTAAATCTTCACTCTAATCACTTAAATTAAAAAGGATTCAGAATGTTGCATGTACATGCATTCAGTAAAGTTGTATATGCATGCATTTATGTAAATGCAACTTGAATGGTTGCATATGCGTATTTCAGAGCGGTAGTGGTGTTTGCAATCCCACATTTGCACATAATAAATACAAACTCGCCCCTGTGCAGTGGAACGGTCCGATGCTTTCCCGTCCCGTTTCAATCACCTGTCAAAGCAGGGGTAAAGAGCATTGGGCTGGTAAGCTCTTCCAGGCACGTTCACCTTGGCATCCATGTTCTGTGTGTGTCCGAGGCCACGTATGTGCGCTGTGGACGTCAGGTATGTTGCAGGACCGTGCGCTGAAACGACCACCGGCTGGCAGCTCTGCATGTACTGTGTGTTCGGGCACTGCATGTACTGGTGCAAAGACCCGCTCTGACCCGGGACGGGATACACCGTCTGTTGATGCTGGCATTTCTGCTTGTTTGCTTCCTTTACATCACTGTCGTGAGCACTGAAAAAAAGAGAGAGAGAGAGAGAGAGAGAAAAAAAAAAAGAAAAAAGAGAGAGAAAAAAAGAAAAAAGAGAGAGAGAGAGAGAGAGAGAGAGAGAGAGAAAGAGAAAAAAGTTAAAGAAAAAAAAAGAGAAAAAAGAAAGAGAGAAAAAGAAAGAAAAAAGAGAGAAAGAGAGAGAAAAAGAAAAAAAAGAAAAAAAGAGATAGAAAAAAGAGAAAAAGAGAGAGAAAGAAAAAAGAAAAAAGAGAAAAAAAGAAAAAAAAGAAATAAAAAGACAGAAAAAAGAAAAAAAAAGAAAAAAGAGAGAAAAAAGAGAGAAAGAGAAAAAGAGAAAGAGAAAAAAGAAAGAGGAAAAAAGAAGAGAGAGAGAGAGAGAGAGAGAGAGAGAGAGAGAGAGAGAGAGAGAGAGAGAGAGAGAATTTAAGGGGTGATGACGTCCAATATTTGTGGAATCCATCTTTTCATTTAACTGGGTTTGTACAGATACTGTAAAATAAAATTTCAAGGACTTTTCAAGCACTACTTTTTTGGATTACAATCAGAGATCTCACTTATCAAACAATATCTTTATTATCTTTGGAATTAAAAAAAAAAAAAAAAAGTAAATAGACAAATAAAAAAACTGGTATGGTAAGAATAAAGTGCGGCCTGCTGCAAAAACTCGTTTCAACATTGATAGTAATAAGAATCCTCATTAACTAGGTGAGCACCAATAATAAAAATTGATAAGGAAATTAACATTAGAGGGATCATGTGACACTGAAGACTGGAGTAATGATGCTGAAAATTCAGCTTTGATCACAGGAATAAATTACACTTTACTATATATTCACATAGAAGACAACCATTTTAAATAATATTTCACAGTTTTGACTGTATTTTTGATCAAATAAAAGCAGCCTTGGTGAGCAGAAGAAACTTCTTTCAAAACCTTTTTTTTTTGTATGGTTTGTTAACGATATTAACACTAGCTGAAACTCACATTAGCAGTCTCTCGACGGCGGGCAGCATCTGGTCCCAGGTGTACGCTGACAGACGCTGGAGACGCGGCGGCCATGACGGAGACAGGCGCAGGATTACCCGTGAGGACGACACACACGCCGCCGCAACCAGGGACGGCACAAACCGCAGAAATGCATGGTCTTGACAGGAAAGAAATGCTTGTAGTTCATATACAGGTGAAAATGCAATGCATGTGAATTTACATATGACGCAAACTCCATACACCAATGCTACATTTTTCTCAATGTCATAATCATTTGTTAACAAACAAGTATTCATTACTTCAATGAGCTCATCATTTCTTCCTTTAAGTATTACATTGCTAAATTCATAC
This sequence comes from Gila orcuttii, assembly GCA_026230005.1. NCBI lineage: Eukaryota > Metazoa > Chordata > Actinopteri > Cypriniformes > Leuciscidae > Gila > Gila orcuttii. The sequence goes on along the minus strand of JAPDVR010000019.1, from coordinate 2,372,413 downwards.
ATTGTTAGCTAACTGTGATTTTGTATATGTACATTTCTGAAATACATAACTTAGACATTTACCTATGATAACAGATCATTCTAAATTGTAATGTGGACTCATGCATTTTCTGTAAAGCTGCTTTGAAACGATGTGTATTGTGAAAAGCGCTATACAAATAAATGTGAATTGGGTTTAGGACTGGACGCCGCACCTTGCAGAGACACCTCGAGGAAGTAGTCGGCATATTTGGACATGTAAAGCATGGTTTTCTCCATGCACGCCATCGGCCAGCCGTCATGCAGGTCCGTCTCGTTCACAGCAACTGGCAGGTAATACTCGATGAAGTGGGCGGCCGTGGGAAGGTACAGGTTCCACTGAAACGTCTCGAGGAGCAGCAGCTCCATGTGCAGGAGACCCTGTTTGGTCAGAACCAGGTTCATAGAGCTCATACAGCCCAGACTGTTCAGGGTCTCCAGCTTCGGGACACGGTCTTCTCTCTCCTCAAACTTACCTGGATAATAAAAGCTTGTGAGATGAGTCAACATGAAATGTTTGCACACCATTTTACTCTTGTCATCAGGGGTCTCATTTATAAAACTGTGCATAGGATCCTAACTAAAATTTTACGTGCGCTATGCATATTCATCCACATGATCCCATGTTTAACGGTACAAGACATTGGGAAAATATGAGACACGGATGTGCCGTCACATTACATTCTTAAAAATCATTTAGTAGCCTATTCTTGCCTTTTTTTTTGAATAAATAAAATAGTATAAAATACAGAGACATTTTTTCTCAATCTTTTCCACTGGCCAAATAGTATTTTTAATTGTTTTATATTTTTAATGGAAATAGAGCCTTATTGATCATTATTTGCGTGAAAATATTTGCTCAGAGCATGAAATCTGCTATTATCATGCGCTAAGGATGATCAATTTCCCCGTCAAGTTTGTTTTTATAAATCACCACTTATCCATGTGAACTCTTTCAGGGCCTGTTTGTGCGATGCAACGGTTATAAATGAGGCTCCTGATTTACTGCAGTATCTTCAACTAGTTGTTTACATTTTCATAAGTAAATGTGAGTAATGTTTGTATGTTGCACATAGTTATGGCACATTCCAATGTGGTGTGCTTTGTGCATCATACACAATAAGAGCAGGAATTGTGTTAATTTCAGTAATGATTAATAGGAGTAAACTCTTACTGGCCAGAAGCAAGCAGGACAGAGCGACCATGTGAAGCTGCTGTACTGAGATGTCATAGCGGTCCATGAACAGGTCCAGCAGATAAACAGCCAAGTGTCTGGCCGCTGGGCACAGCTTGAACCGATTGCTGACTATAGCGATGAGGTCTGCAAAAAATCGTCTAAGGCTCAACTGTGGGGACTGGCCTTTATATGCAGGCAACCGCAGCTCCTGAAAGACAACCAATGATCACACTGCAATTAATATGTTTTGGAATATTGATTTGTGCAATAACCAAGTTAAGTTGCACATACATGCATTTATGCATACCATACCAATAAGAAAATCTTACTGCAATGAAGATTTTATTAACGGCTGATCTGTGCAATAGCCAAGCAAAGATGCATATGCAACCATTCTAGTTGCATTTACACATTTATGCATGCATATACAACTTTACTGAATGCACGTAAATGCAACTTGAATTCATGCATATGCAGCTTTACTGAATGCATGCATATAAAACTTTAATACTGCAACTTAAATCGATGCATATAAAACTTTACTGAATGCATGTAAATGCAACTTTAATGCAAGCACATACTACTTTGCTGGATGCATGTAAACGCAACTTAAATGGATGCATACCGGTATACAACTTTACTGAATGCATATACAACTTTACTAAATGCATGCAAGTTGCATTTACATTAATTCAGTAAAGTTGCATATACATGCATGCGTGCCACACATTATACAAACCAAATAGTCAATTTCACTCCTATAATAATTTTGTAATACTGATGTGTGCATGATATCATAAACAGCTTCAGTGGCACTAAATAACAACACAATGACAGTGATACAAACTTTGTAACGCAGGGCCTGATAGATGTCCTCTGCAAGTTCTCCTTTCCACCACTGACCCTCCAGCTCCATTGGGCTCCTGGAATATTTGAGGTTTGAAGATCAGATCAGCTTCATAAAGCAAAAGCACCTCGATGCATCCCAAGACAAATCAAAGCCTAAGCAACAATCAACACTGATGACGGAGAGACTGAGGTCTTGATTGGTCCAACACTATCCTCAATCAAGAGGAGAAGATCATGAGCAACAAGCCTGAGTCTTCCTCATTGTGCACAACAGTTATTGGGTCAAACCAATTCAGTGCAGATCACAGGCAACAAGTAACGAGAACCAATGCAACTTATCTAATAAACGAATGCCAAATAGAATTGCACTACAACCGTAAGTGGTAAGCTTTCCTCAAAAGGTTTGAGTCAGTTAAGTACTTACCCCACACAAAGACGCCTGCATACAGACAGTACAATGCAAACCAGTAGCAGAACAAACCTACTCGGTTAATCAAAGTAAGTTCAACACTCTTGTGTTCACAAGCAGAGTAACAAATAGCATTACACGGCACGGCGAGTGCGAATCTCAGCCAATCGGAAGACGCCTTACAAATACAGAGCAACCAATCAGAACTCATCTTTCATCAGCGTCATCATCACTAGGCACGAAACTTTTGTCAATGCAGCGAGAAAGAAATACTAATCACAGAATTGCACAGAAAAGAAAAATGTGATTATATAAAATGACGCGTGGCAGAGATGCGAGAAAAATCACAAAGTCCAGGAATAGCTTTTTGTAAAAGTGCAAATGTATTTGAGCCTGTTTTAACACTATATCACCACTAGAGGTCAAGCTCTCCTCAACAATGGCTGGTATTCCTGTGCTACTAACATCTGTTTACTGGTACTTATCTTATAAGCCCTGTTTTTAAACTACACCTTAGGTACGAATGCACTTCTACTGCACAAAATACATATCATATCTTTTATTATTTATTTTTTATGGTAAATTGCATGGAATTTACTGTCACTCACTCACTCACTCACACACACACACACACACACACACACACACACACACACATGTCTGGTTCGCTATCTTTGTGAGCACCATAGACGTAATGGTCTTTATACTGTACACAAACTGTATGTTCTCTCCCTTTGCAATAACCCAACCCCTAAACCTGCCCATCACACAAAACTTTTTGGATTTATACAAAATAATAATAATAATTGTTTCCACATAGGGGCCTCAATTTAGGTCCAGTGACACGTGTCCCAAGAGTCTGTGTGCATTCAGGCTTAAGTCCCTACTGGGATAGAAAAACATGAAAACACACACACACACACACACACACACACACACACACACACACACACACACACACACACACACACACACACACACACACACACACACACACACACACACACACACACACACACACACACACACACACACACACACACACACTAACTCTCTCTCTCTCTCACACACACACACACACACACACACACACACACACACACACACACACACACAGAGTAATTTGACACATCAATTCCATGCAATTTACCATACAAGTGCATTAATAAAGATATGATATGTATTTTATTGATTAGAAGTAGGACTAGTACTGCACTTCAGGATTATAGAATCATTAGAATATATTACTTCCAGAAGTGATACTAATAGATTCAATGTAATTCCACCAAAAGTTATTCACTAAAGAATTTAAAAGGTAGAGAAAAAAAATCAGAAATAGATTTAAATAAATGAATATAGATTTTTTATATAATAAAAAAATATTAATTTCTACAGTGTTATAATGCATGCATGCACTTTTCTCACTTTGTATTTTTTAGTAAAAGACCAAGTAGTAAACTGCTCAACACATAAGTGTCGTGTAAAGGTTTAACAGTGGCTCTATATGGTGGTTATAAACAGTGATGAATGATGGTGTGTTGAAAGAGGAAGCACAGGCTGTCTTCATAGGCTTGTACTTTTCTGTGCACAGGCTCAAATCTGTTGTATGATCAAAGAAACCGAACGACTTGTTTCAGAAAAAGAAAGCGCAAAACTAAGCATTGTTGGATCAAAAAATGCATGCAATTTAGCCAATGCAATTAGGCATTAGTATGATGTGGCATGCAGGTAATCCACTCTTGTTACGGGCTTGAGCTGCTTTGTCCCCGGATTGAACTGTCATGGCTGCCGTGCGCTGTTGACTGATTCTGGTTGGACGGGAGGCGGAAAAGCGCTGTAAGTCTGATCACCTTCGACAGTTTTACATGCACTTATACGCGTTTTCTCATATGCATTACGTAAACGTTGACTTTGAAGAAGATTTAAAGTTTTAGAAGTGGGAATGCAATGTCGCACGCGCAAATGGCATGACATATATAGCAGTTCGAAACATGTTTGTTGGGGAACTTTACATAAGCAGGACTGCATAGTTTCTAGAGTAAACTCTATCGCAGGGTATTTGCATTGCTTTTTAGATTACATTGCATTAAACATGTTTTAAAACTTTATTACACGTTCATTGCATTGTGACAGGGGGAATTAGGCAACTGAACCACAGGTGCAAACTAATTATAATTTAACTTCACGTTTAAGATGCATGTTTATTATGTGCTCCTTGATTGCTTTTAATTACATGTCTTTGTTGTATGGGTCAGTATGCGTATCTGAAGACAGAGATGTGAGGAAGATTAGTGTTAAACTATGCAAAACAGTACAATAAAGTGATGTTAATTCCATGGTACTGTGATGTTAATTCCATGGTACTGTGATGTATATCATATGGGACTGAAAGGCTATCATATTACAATGGAAGTCAAGTGTATTTCACAGAATACCATGGTATTACCATGGTACATGTCCAAAAGAATCCTGGTATTAAAGTCAGTGTATTTGTTACACACATGATGCATAAGCATTGCATTGCTTTAAACTAACCTTAAACCAGAAAATGATTATGTTAAGGAATCAGAAAATGATTATAATAGTTGAAAAGAAAACCGATAACAAAAAGAGGACTAAGTGTATATACTATGTAATAAATAAAAAATGTAAGTGATAATGTACCATCATGATATCATGTTCAATAATCACGGTAATACTATAGTACATAGTACTGAACACACACACACACACACACATTGGGTAATTCAAACATACTGAATTGTAATTAATATGTTGTAGTCTTCAGGTAATCAGGTTTTGTTCTCAAAGACCTTCTTGAACATGTTGTGTAATTACTGTATATGTGACAGTATTTTCATTTTGATTTTTGTTATATTTGTGAGGAAAGCTCATGGATTTTGATCATACATGCTTATTAATTTCCATTTAATGTCAGGTTTACACAATATTGCACATCATTCATTACAATAATTACTCAAAATGACAAGAGTAAATGTAATAAACGAGCACAGTTTTAACAACAAGTTTGAGGTCGGTAAAATATGTTAATGTTTTTTAAAGAAGTCTCTTCTGTCTCTTCAAAAAGTTTTGGCCTAAAAAACGCGTGACATCGCTTAGAGCACCTTTAAATATATATTGCAAAAATATTAAGCAGCACAGCTGTTTTTTTAACATTGATGATAATCATAAATGTTTCTTGAGCATCAAATCATCATATTAGAATAATTTCTGAAGGATCATGTGACACTGAAGACTGGAGTAATGATGCTGAAAATTCAGCTTTGATCACATTAATAAATTAGTTTACAATATATTCACACAGAAAACAGCCATTTTAAATTGTATTAATATTTCACAATTTTTACTGTATTTTTGATCAAATAAATGAAGCCTTGGTGAGCAGAAGAGACTTTTTTTTGCTCAGTACTGCAACCAGAACTATTGGTGAAAATATAATAACATTGATTATTAAGTATGATACAAATTTTATGTTGATTGTTGAGTTTTAAGCGTGATCTATCTAAATGTTACATTTCTCCTTGTCTTGTATAGGGCTCTGTACATCCAAAATGAACAGAGTCGACGCCAAACCTGACGCTCAGGTTGGGAATGGAAAGCGGAGCATTTGGCATAAACGCCTGCGTCTCAGGAAGTCCTCCTTTTCATTTCCCAATGAACAAAACACTGTGAAAGAGGAGAAGAATGTTGCGCCGCATGGACAGAAAGAAACAGAGAAGTTAAAGAAACGACACCTTGTGAACACTTTCATCTGCTCTGCGTGCAACGACGGCATCTCCTTTACACCCGGCGAATTAATGATGCATTTTACCATTGTCCACGGAGGCAAAATAAGCCCACCGATGTTTCCATGCAACGTGTGTGGTTTCTCAACGTCAGTGTTCACTACGTTTCAACAGCACCGAATGCATCACAAGGACTGTTTGTTCACTTGTGAGATTTGTAATGACAACGTCCAGCAAACGCTTCCCCAACTAACCAAACATTGTCAAACTCACCATTCTCTGAATGGTCAATACTACTGTCCGAAATGCAAATTCTCCATCCAAGAGATTGAGCAGTTTATATGTCACTCGTGTTCGGCACCTATCATAAGCAATCGTGAAGAAAGCATTAAGTTGAGGGCGGCACAAAAAAACAATCTCCTAAAGCACATGGCTGCTGCATGTCGTCAAAGGTGGAGCAGAAGAAACTGGTGGAGAAAACGGACACAAGTCTGCAAACAACACAATAACCCGTCCCAAGAGTTTGAGTTCTTGCTTCCAAAACCAGAACCCCAATGGGCATCCCAATTATTACCATTATCCACACCTGGTCTACTGGACAACCATGGCTTGTTAATGGATCCAGAGAAGACCTTAGAGGAAACGCAGCAGTTTCTTGAAAGGACAGTTAGTAGTGGTAATAAGTGGCCTATATCTCTCAAAAGCGAGCTTGATGTTGTTTCTCTCGTGCCGACGACACCCTGTCCGTCACAAGCGAATGCTAAGCGATGTAACGCGCCACACCCAGGCCTGCGGCGCACTGGGAAAGATAAGCTAACTGGACTTATGGAGAAGAACAATATATCTGTCCCCCCAGATTGCACTACAAAAGTGGTCGGGTTCAAAATGGTGGACGGCAAAAAGCATTTAGTTCTCAAAGTCATTCCTTCAAACAAGCAAGATGTTTCGACTCCAAGGGAACTGGATTGTGTTGAACCTCACACTGTGAAACCAATCGCTAAACCAATCGAATCCAATGATACTTCAGCTGTCAATGCCTCAGGAAACTGTTCTCATGCTCAGGTGACATCTAGAAAGTCTTCATCCCAAAGCAAGAAGTGCATAGCTCAGCGGGACTTTTTGTCTTCAGTGGTTGAAAGGATAAAAAGCCAACAAAAAGATGGCTGCAACAATCAGGAACCCACTGACTGCGATACACACATTAATCTTAACGGATGCAACGCCAGAGAGACCAAAACTGAGGCGAAGCAAATGCATTCTTGCACCGAAGTGGATATTCATGCAAAGAGAGTGAAAGACTGCCAAGACAAAGCCGTTAGTGAATCCAAGGAAAACTTCCCCGCGTGCCAGGGAGATTCAGGCTGTCACAGTGATCTGACCTCAGATACAGGTTCTTTGGAAGAGAGATGTAGTTCTCGACTCCTTAATGCAGCGTTTGATAAAGAGCACAACCTTACACTAGATGCAAACCTCATTGGGCTTCATTCAAACACAGATTCGTGCTCCATCTCAGGGTTTGATTGCATTAGTCCGTCCTCTAGATCTCCCCTGAAGGATTTGGCTGAGACGTTGTGTCATTTTCAAAGTGAAGATGAGGGCCTGTTATTTCACAGTCGTACTGACGAGTGCACAAACAACACGGACCCCAGGGATTCTCCGGTCCCGGTGGGTCAGCACGACTGTGAGAGGGAAACCGCTCCAGACCTGGATCAGACGCTGCCTTTAACAACAAGCAGCCATTCACTGGAGGAAGCACGAGTGGATCAGACGATATCTGCACATGACCGCTCTGATGAACCTCTGCCAGATTTAACATGCACTGAAGGTAAGCAATAAGCAGAACACGCTGGGCTAAAGGGGACTTGTTGTGTTTCCAAGGTCATGGAAAACAGTTTTGGACATTTTTTAATTCTTCAAATGCAATGGAAATATCTGTGGAATTGTGTTATACAGTCAAATCAAAATTTATTCAGAGACATTTTTCACATTATCACAGTTTATTCGTTATGATCAGGTCAAAGTGTCCGAATCATTTTTGGTCCCAGATTTTTATAGATTTCACTGGTAGTCACTGTATGAATAATTTTTTGGGTATAATATGTCACAGTTTATTTTGCTATCCTCACTTACATTAATGAACTATAGTGTCCTGCACCCACTAGTAAAAAAAGTATCAAAATTTATATCTGGTGTCTGAATAATCTTTGGTTTGACTATATTTTTGCTAGTTGGCTTTGGAGTAAAAAACAAAAAAAAACTGGAAAAGTGTGTAGAGTAAGAGATGGTGTCCATCCTTCAAGACTTTCATAAAACCATGTGCTTTTAGTGAAGGTAGACAGCATGATTAATTCAATTCAATTCACATTTATTTGTATAGTGCTTTTCACAATACATATCGTTTCAAAGCAGCTTCACAGAAAATGCATGCGTCTTGATTACGATAATGCGGTCAATGAAAAGGCTGTAAGTGATGTTCATTGTTTGGCCTACAAAACATTGAAATCTTTTCCAAAACACTTCCGTCTAAGGTCACATGCATAGAGATCTAAACATGAATACCACATTAGAGAGCCGCTATATTGATGTTGTGCGCCATATTGTAACAGTCAAAGCTGGTCCGTGAACTCTTGAGAGGAAATTGACTGCAAACATAGTTATTCACATTTATGAACGTCTGTATCTGCAATAGTCATTAGCAGCTCTCACAGCATTTCCTATATCATGATAGAGTTCTGCATATGGTGCATTAAAAATATAATGGTTAAAGTTCTTATAAATATTATTAATCATCAGAGAACCCTACTGTATAGATATCATATCATAGAATATTAAGGTTTTCATCCTTTTGACTTTGACATTTATCAATATTATCATAATTAAAAAAAAAGTATTTACTCTGAAATTGCTCAGTAACCATCTTTCCAAAAAGATTCAACAAATGCATTAAGTAAAATATAGCCGTTAAACATGTTTTCCATGTTTTTCACCATATATTTAACATTTAACACAATATTTAAAATATTCAATTCAATTCATATTTATTTGTATAGCGCTTTTCACAATACACATCGTTTTAAAGCAGCTTCACAGAAAATCTGTCCACATTACAATTTAGAGTGATCTGTTATCAGAGGTAAATGTCTAAGTTATGTATTTCAGAAATGTACATATACAAACCACAGTTAGCTAAAAATTAATACATTTAAACAATGTAATACTTTAAGGCAGAAACAATGAGCTCATTGAAGTAATGCATACTTCTTTGTTAAATGCACACTATGTAAGATTTTTGGATTAAAATATAAAAAAATACTAGAACAATGTTATATATTTTGTTGATTTGTTTACTTACAAAGTCCCAAGTGTTTCCAAGAATGTTTAAATCCAGAAAAATAAGCTATTTTAACCAGGACATCGCCTATCAATGACATCATATGAATACTTTTGTTGTTTGTTAAAAAATTATTTTGACATAGAAAATTGTAGCATTGGTGCATGTTGATTCATAGTAAAATAGTAATTAAACATGCTTGATTTTTCTATAAATTAACATTTATTATTTTTAATTTTATTTTCACCAGTATTCGAATGCATAGTACAGAAACATTTAGCATGCTGAAACATTTTAAAGCATGTAAACTGCCATGTTAGTTATTCTTCTGTTTCCATCAGGTCCAAACCAGCAATCCAAGCCAGTCGACACCAGCATCATCTTTCCTGATGATTCAAACTCTAAATCCACATGTGTATCCCGGGAGTCAAGCGGGCCTCTTGCATCACTGCACAGAAAGCGCATGGGAGAAACGTCCTCTCCGGACTCTCCCATCAGTAAATCCCAGAAGCGTTGGAGTCGAGCCTCTGAAGACGTCACAGCATCAGACCTCCACTGGCAACCAGTGGCTCGAGACGTTCCCACAACCCTTCGACTGATTCCCTACAGCTCCTCGCAATCCGTTCAAATCCCACGGGATAACCAGCCTGTTATAGTTCTCAACCATCCCGACACTGAGATTCCCGAGGTGGCAAACATCATGAAAGTCGTTCACAAGCACAAAGACACCGTGCAACGCGTTGTACTGTCTCGGAAAACTCTCCGAGCTCTCTCGGATTTCAACCGCGATGATTTCGGGAATAACCTTATCGGTAATTGCCATGCTTCCCATTTCAGGAGGGAATGGCCGAACGGGACAGTTAAGGAAAGATTCGGCTTGAAACTGAGGCTTAAAAGGGTGTGTGGAAGAAAGTATACCGTGGTACCAGCTGTATCAGAAAGCTTTGTGCTTCAGCCAACGTTTAGATGCTGGTTTTGTGGGAGGATTTTTAGAAACCAGGAAGCTTGGGTGGGACACGGACAAAGACATCTAATGGAAGCAACCCGAGGCTGGGAACAGCTCTTTAACAGATAGAGGAATTGCAATTCATATTTTTTTTTCTGCATTAGCCATTTTTAAGAAGTGCTGTGAATCAGGGTTACTATGCAAATCTCAGGGTGAGAAAAACACAGGTCTAAATCTGAGGATATTTGATATTTCATTCTTTATAGTAATATTCTTTTAAACCCTTATTGGGTGGCAATTTATATGATTGAATATTCAAGTTGACACAAGCAAGCATTATTTATTTTGTTCCACAATGTGAAAAAGTACAGAGCATTAGTTAATATATTAAAAATCACTGTCAGACCAAATCCATCTCGCACGATACTGTGATACATCAGAATTTGTGAGATTATTGCAGAAACCTCAGGTGATATTATAATATTCCACTGCTGTAAGATTAATACTAATAGAGCAAGTGTGTTGAATGAGTGACTGAACAGTTGAGTTTGATGCTAGACATCTGTTTGTCTTAATACTTTATGTAGCTTTGAATTCATTGTTTTATTATTTTATTTCTGGTGTTTGAAACATAGACTAGGGCATGTGTAGTTTAACCTCTTCATTACTTCCGTTTTGCTTTACTAATCAACATTAATTAGGCTTTTGTGACTGTAATGTTTACAGAATGTAAAGTAGATTGTTGATCCGTTGTAAATGACTTTCAAAGGTGCTTTAGCTTGTCATATTGCATTGGTTTAAAACTACACCTGTATGCAGAAGCATTGAAATTCACTGAAAATCAGTTTTGTATTTATGCTAATTGTCTTTATATTTATTTTTTCAGCATGCAGTTGGCTATGTTACGTTACTTTGGTTTGATTAAGGATTTAATTAAATAGTTTAAATTAATTATCTTACATTTATCTAATTGTTAACGTATTACTGATTGTTTAAGAATCGTGTAAACTGTGATGTTGTGGTCTCAGTAGTCAATCATTTTAGTCTCATTTATGAAGCCAAAGGATTTTTTAAGATCAGTGTAATCTGATCAGAATAATAATTTCGTGAGTAATGGGTTTATTTTCACTGACTAAAAAAAGAGACCCTCACTGACTTTTGATTGCACTGCAAAGATTGAAGCTCTTAACAGTGGTGTAAATTTCCTTCTGAATATCATAAATGTCCCACCGCGACATTTGAAGATGGTCTTTATTCCAGGTCTCTGATCCACTTAACTTGAAAACCAAAGAAAATGTGTCTCTTATGTTTGTATAGAAGTTAAAACACTGGTATAAGCACTAACAGCTGTGAATGACACCTTGTGTTGCTGTATTGTAGAAGTGCCTCCATATAACCCTAGAGCTATCAGTAAATAAATAAATATAATTATTTTGAACATGTATTTGTTTTTTGTTTTGATTTGAGCTGAGGTAACCAGCTGTTTAAGAAAAAACACTATTGTTCTGATTACACTGTTCTGCATATCAAACCCTTATCTAAATGAATGTCAGTTTTCTTTATAGTTTTTTACACTTGTATACTGAAAAAAGAAATATGGTGATAATGAAATTTTAGTTAGGATACTACAACTCACCAAAATGATTCTAATTTAAGACTAGATTTTTTTCTAGAGAGAACAAGCAGTGCTGGGGAACGTTACTTTTAAAAGTAAAGCGTTACAATATTGTGTTACTCCCTAAAAAAATTGCGTTACTCTGTTAGTTTTATGTAAAGTAATGTTTCTTTTGCAGTGCTTTTTATAACCTGGGCTAGGCTCGTTTTGTTTTTAGTTTTTTACAAAAAAAGTTATATTTTTTGGCAAATCTAAAGGCCTTTCCCAGAAAAGGTGAGATGAATAAGCCTCAGGTTGAAGGACATGCAATAAAAAGGATCATTGAAGGTCAGCAGCAAAGACATTGGCTAATAAAGTGAGATTAAATGCATAAAGTATATACCATTTAATTACTGCAGGCTTGCTAAGAGTTTTAATTTCAGTTTTTATTCATTTTGAGGAATACTGAATCTTTTATGTGCAAGTGAGATGAGTAAATGCACGCTCACATTTAGTCTAGAACTACAATAACCATCATGTTTTACACACAATGCCTCTGCACTTACTCACGATTCCTCTCAACATGAGGACAGGAGAGCTGTCAGTGTCAGTCAATGCATGGGAGTAACTTGCATTACTTATTTGAAAAAGTAACTCAGGTATTTTGTTGTACATTTAAAAGTAATGTGTTACTTTACAGTTATCTGGAAAAAAATCTGATTATGTAACTCATGTTACTTGTATTGCCTTACCCAAAACACTGAGAACAAGCATTATGTAACTGGGCTTTTAACTTTTAAAAAAAATATAGCAGGTGAACTGATGGTCAAATTTAGTATTACATTTTCAGTAGCCCACAAGGTTTCCAGTTATTTAAACCTAAAAAAGTAATGTAAACCAAATTACAGTCATTAAATGTGGATCGAATGTAGCTACAGAACCGACTGTAGCCTATGTGGTTATAAAGAAGTCATTTTTATTCATCCCTAATTTTTTTTTACTATACAAATATTGTTATTATATACTACTGTTATCTGTAGATCTGACTTACTCTTGCAAAATAGCCTGCATGCTCCAAAGAATATTTTTGATCAACTCACGTGACTAGTCCACCTTATGTAAAATAGGCTAAATGTCATTTATATGAATCATTTTAATGAACATAGTACACAACACAATAACTTAAAGTAAAAAGCTTCATTTTTTTACTGCACACATGTTATATAAAACAAAATGTTTATACAATGATTCAACAAAAAAATAAACATACACTGTACAACTGTACCTTATTTGTATATCTTCATATAGGCTTAACATTGCTGTCTTCTCTGCTGCTGTATTTTTAGATCGTTTCTATATGTAAACATGCGCTACAAGGACTTCTTTTATCATTGCAACTTTAGTCTCGAATGATATTTTCGGCGTCTCGCTTTCCGTCGCGTTAAATTAAAAATACCGCGTTGTTTTAATTCTGTTTTGGAAATGCACGCAGCGCGTGCGAACAGCCCTGTCATTCACTAAAATAAGTTATAAAAGTAGCAGCAAGTCCTAGCTTCGCAAGCGTGGATCTGTTTCCATCATCTATTAAGGTAAGATGTGAAACTATCACACAGTTGTATGTCAGTACAGTTATATTTGTCAGCCTGCAGTCTTCAGATTCACGCTCTTGTTGTTGTTGTTTCATGGCTTCACTGCATGTCTGAGTTTGGTGGAGTCTTTGGTGTTGCTCTGTGTGTCGACCAGCACTAGAGGATTCTTCTGGTGGTTCTCAATAATGTCAGCAACGCTGCTGAAACGCTTGAGAGTAAAGAGAGATGATAGTTAGTGACTGACAGCTGACAACTTGACCTCTTTTCACCACATGCAGTGTATTTGGACACTTGAGTCACACTTATGTGAATGGCATTTAAATGTATGCATGAAATCAAAAGGGACAATTCTTTTTTTTTTTATGGAATATTATAGCTAAATGATTTATCCGTGCACATTTAAAAAGAATTAACGTGCCCTCAACTTCCCCTCCCTCTTGCAGCGACTTCTCTGATGACGTGTTTACTGGCGCGTGGGCGGAGCAACCTGTCATTCACAGAGATCCACCAATAGCAAACCACAACCATCCAATCAATCAAGTATGGGTATCTGTAAGTTCTAGTAGTGGGTTTTCTGAAAGGTCTTTTCAATGACTGTGTCCCAATTCAAAGTTTTTGAAGGTTGCGAAGAATTCTGTCATCAATGGTGTGCAATGAAGTCTGAGGTAGACAAGGGAGCGGAGGATCCTTCTGTTGTATCCTTCATTTCACGGAAAACAAAGGAGCCTTCGAATAGAGGGAATGCATTGACGTCACTTTCCCAGCCGGACTGAGTGTCAGAAGAGCTGCTGTGTGACTGGATTTAATAGAGGAAACTGCGAAAACGCCAGTAAAACGAACGGTTATCAGTTTAAACTAAAGGTTGGACTCAATATAGTGTTTATCAAAGATCCAGTGATCCGTGGACATTAACATGCAGCCAGGAATCATGTTTCCTGACATTTATTTGTGCCAGATTTCGACACCGGGGAAATGCATAAAGCAAATTTGCATGTGAACGCTTTATAAAAATACAATATAGATCTAAATCCATGTGATCACTTATATCATTATCATAATATCGTCCAGCCCTAAAACTTGTATAGTTTTTTATCAGTGTTTATTTAAAAACATCCAATTATGCAGAATATAGGATGGTAAATATTTAATTGATGAGTTGTTAATACTATAAAGTGTATGATTTTACCCCTAAATTCAGCTTATTGACACTAAATAATAACTGCAAATCCCCCTTTCTCTGCCTGGATCCAGTTGTTTCTGTGAATCACAGCGATCATTTCCTTCTCTTTTCTGTAGCTTTCGGCAGTCTGTAAAAATAAACCTCAGATTTCTTGCCAAATCTATTTATACTGTCAATCGCAAAAGCTCTTTCTCGTTTTAGATGTGTTTCGTATGTTTTTCGCAGCATTCACGCTGAAAACCAATGCTGTCGCACAGTGTTTCTGCCACTCAGTGTGTGTAACCGCAGTCACTCCGGCCGACAGTGACGTCACACGCATAACCTCTTTTTTACAAGCTTTTTTTCTGTGCCACGGTGATGCAATTTGCCTTTTGATTGTGCCCTTTAAATGATGCAGCTTTTAAATTGCAACGCAGCAAATTGGTTGCGAAAGAGTTAGTTTCTGTTGACCTGCAACTATCCCTGTCTCCAATAGCCGATTCACTTGGATATACGCCACAATAGAGAGGAAAACACTATTGCAACTTCTGTTTAATGACTTCTAAGTGTCCAAATTCTTTTTAGGGTCAGTGTATCACCACGTCCTTCTTTACCTCCTCTCCTTGTTTTTCTTTCCCCAAACTATATTGTTTGTTGGAAGCGATGTAGCGGACAGGGATGTTGTAAACTCGGCAGTTGTAAAACACCACGAGTGTGTACGGCTGCTGTGCGTCCACACCAGAGCTCTTCCTGAGCAGAAACGACCCGTCCTGAAATACAATCAAACAAAAAGCCACATACGGATTAGCTACATCTCAAATAGGGATAGACTGAGATTTACATTCATGCATTTGGCAGATGCTTTTATCCAAAGCGACTTGCATTGCATTCAAGCTATACACTTTATCAGCAGCTCATGCATTCCCTGGGAATCGAACCCAGTGACCTTGGCGTTGCAAGCGCCATGCTCTACTGTTGTACCTACATGAATAATAGCAGCTGGTAATAATTTGTGATGTTTTAAGATTATCTGCATTGTCTGATAACCATTTGGCTTTTTGTTCCACATTTCTAATGTCTGCCAACAGTCTTGTCAATGCATGGTTTACATTTTCTGGTTTTAATTATATTGGTGCATCTTGAGTTCATTTATTTTCTTTCATGAACCCTTTTCACATTTTGGGGTTTTCAGAAGCAGAAGTCGTCTATAGGGGTGAACGTAAAAAAAAACATTTCCATTCCATTGCTCCAGTCGCAAAAGAAAAAATCCATTTCAGTGATTTTTCCAAAAGAGGAAAAAATATCATGAGATTGATTACATGGATCAGAAGAGAGAAAGATGCCAATTTTGCCGTCTCTCCCCCGGCCGTTTTATTTAACTTTATTTATTTAAGCTGTTTAAACAGCAGTGTTGACTAGTTTAATGAAATTTAATGCCATGGTCATATAACATCAAAATTAAGGATGCACTGATATGAAAAATTTAGCTGACACCGATAACAAATCATTCTTTATATTTGAAAGCCGATAACCGTTATATTGGCCGATAAATTTAAATAAAAAATGTTATGTCATTTTTGAGAGCCTGATCACAAAAACAAAAGTCTCACTATTAAAAGCCATGTCCTAAGCACACAATTATAATGTTCTCATTATAATTTTATGCAGCCTATGACAGCACATGTTGAACTTAACCATATTTTCCTTTTCAAAGTTATTTCAATCATATTTCAAGCAATTCAAAACCATCATGTCGACCAGTTTGCATCTGAAGTGTCTCAGTTGAAGGAAACATTACTTTCTTTATCGGCTTTAATATATCGGCCACATTTTCTTATCGAGCCGATAACGATAACATTAAAAAAGGAACATGTATCTGCCAATACCGATATGGTGTCCGATAGCCTATATCGTGCATCCCTACATAAAATTTAGTGTTATAAATGTACATAGAATAAAAATATTTTAAAAAAGTAGCTAGATTTACAATGTTAAATGTCATCACGCATTATCAATACGATCAACATGCATGATGCATATATTAGTGTTTTATTGACCACTTGCATTTGCTTGGCTTGGATGAGTATTCTTACAAAAGGTTTGATTTAAATAATGCATGACTGTTTTTAAAGAAATTAGATGTGTGCACCGGTATCAAAGCAGGATTTGGTTTCTTCCTAAAAGAACAGCAGTGATGAACTGTTAGTGAATCGAGTTGATGTATTATAGTTCAGGGTTTGCAGGAACTTGCTGTAATTTCTAATGCAATGTCATTCAACGTAGCTTTGTAAAATGCATGTTGTTTTGTGCAAGTCGGACATGCCTTAGCTGAGCGAATGAGAGCGTCCTCTGCTGTCTTGCGGTCACAGCTGCTGGCAAACCAAACCTTTTTATACACACCAGCTTCCTGTGTGAGAGAACTGGATAGTTAGACTGACAGAGCAATGCATGCTGGGATGTTCTTGATTATAGTACTTATGCTGCAAACTAAGACACACTAACATCAGGGTCACTTTTCATTCTCTGTCAGAGCCAAACCTCAATAAAAAAAAAAAGGATAACACTTTACAATAAGGTTAATTAGTTAACATTAATGTATTTACTAACATGCACTAACAATGAGCAACATTTGTTATTGTATTTGTTAATCTTTGTTAATGTTAAACATAAAGCTGTTCATTGTTTGTTCATGTTAGTTCTCACAGTGCATTAATAACTAATGTTCACAACCTTTGATTTTAATAACGTATTAGTAAATGTTGAAATTAATATTAACTAAGATTAATAAATGCTGAAGAAGTATTGTTCATTCTTAGTTCATGTTAACTAATGTTAACTAATTAACCTTATTGTAAAGTGTTACAGAAAAAAGAAATGTGTAAAGAAGTAAATGCATTTGAAAGGAAGTCAAGAAAATCATTTGCATCACCTCCTCAGCGTCTCTAGCTGATCTGCTGTCTGAAGGCAACGTCCCTCTGCCTGGACAAAATAATATTAATAAACAGACAGATCTGATGTTTATATTTGCATTATAAACAGAGACATCTGCTGAATTTTGAAAAAGTGTGAATCTTACTTTGGGAGGGAACCTGTCGAGGCAAAGGCATTCTGTAGGAGAAAAGGAGTTTAGTTTATGTGTGTACTTTATGTGTACGGTATGAAATTAAACCGGCGTCAGTGATGTCTTATACCTGGCTCGTTGAAACCCTGTTGGCGATGGACTCGACATGGTGTCCGGTGGGCTTCGTGAGATAGTTACTGGTGTTGTTTTAGTTAATGATGCTGTAACAGAGATCATGTGACCAAACCAACGAAAGGTCTTAGCTAAGATTGCACTATATAAATGTCATGGTGACTGTCATGCTGGTTACATCTACAAAGCATTGGCTATATCAGAATATTCTGATTCTGATCTACAAAGCATTGGCTATATTAAGTATAGCACACTTCCACTGTGCAGAAGGCTATATTTCTATGTGCATGCATGCAAGGATGTGCCGAATTTGTGCATTTTAAAACAGTTGAAATAAAAACTAATGTGTGAGAAAAAAAGTTTTATTGTCAGTACTACATTAAACTACTATATATAATGTATAATAATGCAATGGGGGAATATTTGTTGATAATGAAAAATATCTGATGTTATTCTGGTGTCTCTATTGTTCTGTGCATTGGGTTTCCAGCACCAAGTCCAGGCCTATTCATTTACACACACAATGTAAAACCAAATTTAGGATTTTAATCAACAGTTCATTTTTTGTTAACCTTTTATCATATGTCGTGGAGTATCGCAATAATATCATGAGTTCAGTATCGTTATATGTATTGAATCTTGACATGAGGGTATCGTTACACCCATAAAAAACAGAGCTTACTTTGTGGAATAATGCATCAGTTTGACTTATGCATCTTTAATACTGCAGGATGCACCATATACTGAATGCTAGATTTCAAGCATAAAAAACATTGCTTTTTGCGATTCTGTGACAATCTCATCATGAGGGATTTTGATAGTTACCTTCACTCTCTCTGTGAGGAATGCTTGGTTTCTGCAACAATGGATGAGTATGTTCACAAAATGTTTTGATTTAAATAATAATGCATTACTGTTTTTAAAGAAATTAGATGTGTGTACCGGTATCGAAGCAGGATTTGGTTTCTTCCTAAAAGAACAGCAGTGATGAACTGTTAGTGAATCAGATATAATGTATGTATTATAGTTGTGGGTCTACAGGTCTTACAGGTCTCGAGGTCGAGGTGTCGGCATCGATGTCCTCTGGGTCTCTGTGCTCTCATCTGGTCTTTCAGGAACTGCTAATGAGTGTCAGAAAATAGATGGTTTTCATGAGAGATTGTTTTTCTGCATTCATTTGCTCAGGTTTAGTGTGTGTAACTGATACTCACTGTCATCTTCGTCACACACCTCATAATCATCCTCTGATTGGGTTTCCTGCGCAGACACATAGTGGAATAAGACCGTCAGCATATTCTCAATTCAAAACACGCGTTTTGGATTGTTATATGTGCATATAGGGCTGATCGCATATTTACATATGTTGGACAGGCTGGTAACAAAGGTCTCATTTGCCAACATTAGTCATTAGCTACGATAAACTAACAATGTGCATGTGTATATATATTTATATTTATATATATATATATATATATATATATATATATTAGGGATGCACGATATGAACATTTTGGCCGATACCGATAATTTTTTTATATTTTACAGCCGATAACCGATATATTGGCCGATAAATCTAAATAATAAAATTTTTGAGAGCCTGATAACAAAAAGAAAAGTCTCATCATTAAAAGTCCCAAGCACACAATTATAATGTTCTCATTATAATTTTATGTAGCCGATATGACAGACTTGTGCTGTACATTTTGCACTTTACTGTATTTTCCTTTTTTGAAGTGATTCCCATCATATTTCAAGCAGTTCAAAAGCATCATGTTGAACAGTGCGCATCTGAAGTGTCTCAGCTGGAGGAAATAATCCATTATTTATCGGCTTTAAAATATTTGCCAAATTTTCTGGTAACGATAACATTAAAAATGAACATATATCAGCCGACACTGATATGGTGACCGATATATCGTGCATCCCATATATATATATATATATATATATATATATATTTAGTAAATTCTGAAATTTACAACTAAGTGTTGTTCATTGTTAGTTCATGTTAACTAATGTTATTAATTTGATGCAAAATAATTATTATTTTTTAGTGTTATTTTACTATTGGTAGTTGCAGTTCTTCCTTATATTATTGATGATTGAATTGATGATCAATACTCACTGGAGTCGATGGCCTTCTGGCGTGCATTCTGTACAAATAGATAAAACATGGAAAAACTTGATTTGTTTTTAATTTGTGCATTCATCTCTTTCGTTTGGTACAGTGTTTTGAAAGATGGGTGTGATATTTAAAATGCTTTGCATTGATAGAGAACCAAAGTAATGAAAAAAAAGTATAAACGATCAAAATGGTAAATGTTGGTAAAGGTGTTTGTAATGGTCATCAGGGAAGAATGAGTGTAATACCGTGGACTGGCTTTAGGAGGCGCCATCTGTGTGTTCGGCTGAAGAGTCTCCTTACTTCTGATGATCAGACATTTATTGACACAGAACATCAATATAAAAGAGAGAAGCATGTGCTGTGGACATGAGGAAGTTTAGGAGTGAATATGCTCAAAGTTAGACTTAATGTTGTGTGGATTTTAACGTGTGATATAGCAACATCTTCATGCACTGGGAATAGTTAAATGTATTTACTCCTGTAATTACTGCTATCTGAAATTGAGTTTAACACCGTTTTGAATATACATAATATAGTTAATTGGGAAGTTTTACCTTTTCTTAGAATCTGAATTCTCCTATAAACAGACACAAAGCATTTTTGTACAGAGCATTTATAAGCAAATTAATTTTAGAAGCTTAAAGGATGAATGCTAGTTTGTCAAGAACATGTCCATGTCATATTTCACGCCAAAATCATAAAAAAAAAATTTATGCATGACGGTATTAGTTGTACTACCTGAAATTTATGCTGATTTTAACCACGATAATAATAATAATTGTTCAGATAGAACGATTTTCATCATTGCATTGCTATAATCACCACTGATAAAAACGCCATT
Source organism: Gila orcuttii (assembly GCA_026230005.1). Taxonomy (NCBI): domain Eukaryota; kingdom Metazoa; phylum Chordata; class Actinopteri; order Cypriniformes; family Leuciscidae; genus Gila; species Gila orcuttii. The sequence continues at coordinate 2,351,437 of JAPDVR010000019.1, read as the reverse complement.
AATCCCATCTAACATTAAAGTTTTTGTTTATATAATATATGTGTGTATATATATATATATATATATATATATATATATATATATATATATATATATACTGTATATATGTGTGTGTATATATATATATATGTATACTGTATATGTGTGTATGTATGTGTATATATATATATATATATATATATATATATATATATACACACACACACACACACAGAGACACAAACACATATGTATATATATATGTATATGTACACATATGTATATATATTTTATACATGCATATAATAATATACATACACATATTACACTTTTATGTTAGATGTGATTAAACATGATTAATCGATTTGACTATATACATATTACAGTAATGAGGTTTTGGGGATAATGTCATTATGTCGTAATTAATGTTTCCAAAAGGCTTAAATTTCTTAAAATTTCTTAAAAATGCACACAATGCATACTCTTATTCTTTTACTTTGATTTTGCAGTGAAATATGACCTGAATATATAACTTCAGTGACCTGAACAAAGCTCTTTTGATTTAAGCTTACCTTCGAGTCAGGAACCTCATAGAAATCTAAAAAGAAGTGAAGTATATGCGGTTTCAATATTTGATCAAATAAATGTAGTGAAACTGTGCACGTCTTGAAAAATAATCTCACCGGGACCGTTTCCAGAAGCAGGAACACAAGGTTTGACCCCTCTGTTAATCGCCGGCTCTGGAAATAGACATCATTAGAGCTTGATTTATTGATAATAATAATAATTCAGTGTGCTACAACATTTAAAACGCCTTTCATAAGCGTTCCTTTATCATCTTACTTGTTAGTGTTTTCTCAGTGGGGTCAATGTAATTATCATCCATTTCGTCCTCTGGCTCAATGTAATCTCCCTGAACAGAGAGAGTGTTGCAGTATCAGTAGTTTATTGTGCAGTAAATTAAAGTGTGTGTTAAGTTAACAGTGCAAGCCGTTGTTATTACATCATCTTCCCCTGGCCGTCTGCGGGCCAGTCGAGGGGGTTTGTGCCTCTGTTGCGGATGGAAAGGAGTGTTTGGTTTTGCCGGTCGACCACGACAGCTGTCTGGTGTACAGAAGAAACACAAGTCTGGTTTTACATGCCCGAGAACTGAACCTTTTAGTATTATGTCATCAGTTACTCAAATTTATTGCATTTTTTAAAATTCTGTTAAACACAAAAGGAGAACCTTTGAAGAAAGCATTTAGTTCATACAGTGACTAATGACCAGGAGCTTTAAAAAAAAAAATCACATTTTCATTCTGCAAAACATCTTCTGTATTCCATGAAAAACTGTCGTTTGGCTTTTGGTGGGAAAATTATGGGAGAATTTAAATTTATTCAGTGAACTAGTCTTTTAAAGTCAACATGAAATGCTGTTTGCAACCCATTTTTCTTGTAAAACGAGATTCATAGTGAAAAATGTAGGGCAGGACTTAAAGGTCCCATATTGTACAACTTTCTGAAGTTTTATTTCAGGTGTTGATGTCCTTACGAATATATATTTGCAGTATAAGTAAAAACCATGTCAATATATTTTTACAGCTCCTTTCTCAGGAGCTCTGCCAAGAACAGGTCGATTCTGGCCAGTCTGCTTAATATTCATGAGCCTTTCTTCTGATTGGCCTGTTTTCTGAGTGACCCACCATTGGTTGGGGAGGAGACTGAAGGCGGGGACTGAGTAGTTCTGACATCACATTTATACGGAAGTCACAACGGCTTGTGAAAAGGCACAGCTATACTTTATCCAGGCTGTGTGCATTTGTCTGTGGATCGACTGTTTCGAAACTTATATGGTAGTTTCATAACCCCTAGACCTCTGTTATCATGAAAAAAACTGGAAATTTCAGTTTTGACAATATGGAACCTTTAATTTCAATTTTGACTGGATTACAAAATAAGAGTTCTTGGTAGAGCTGCATGATTCCGGATAAACTGAAAATCACGATTTGTTTTTGTTTCAAATAGAGATCATGATTCTGAATAGACAATTAAACAAAATTACAAGTAGTCTTAAAGGAGTAGTTCACTTTCAAATAAAAATGTCCTGATAATTTACTCTCCCCCACGTCATCCAAGATGTTCATGTCTTTCTTTCTTCAGTCGAAAAGAAATGAAGGTTTTTGAGTAAAACATTGCATGATTTTTCTCCATATAGTGACTTTAATGGGGTCCAACGGGTCGAAGGTCCAAATGTGAGTTTAGTCATGTGAGATCGGTCATTTTCTAAAAAAAAATAAATAAAATGGTATACTTTTTAACCACAAATGTCCATCTTGTACCATCTCTGAGATGCGCCATGCATTACGCTAGATAAAACTTTTATTCCTCGGCTGGATCGTGTCGAGACTTTGAAGCTGCACTGAAACTCACATTTGGACCTTCGACCCATTGGACTCCATTGAAGTCACTATATGGAGAAACATCATGCAATGTTTCCTCAAAAAAATTCTTTTCGACTGAAGAAAGAAGGACATGAACATTTTGGATGACGTGTGGGAGAGTAAATTATCAGGAAAATTACTTTAATTTACTAGAGATTCTGACACAATGTTAATTACTGCAGTTTAATTAATTTTAATTATTTATTTTAAAAAATCGGTCGAGTGAATAATTCAATGACTCGCACATAAAGACTTCCCTAGTTTCATCATTGGATGAATCAGCGTTTTTGAACGAATCTCTTGAATGAAGGATTCAATGACAAACACATTTTAACAGTCACTTGTCGCCCCCTACTGGTGGAAAGATGTAATGATACAATCGTTACTTTTTTAAAAGGTGATTTGCTCTATTATGATCACTGTCGTCAACATTAGTGTTTATATCCGAACTATGAACTTTTATCCCAGTACTTCTGTGATCATTTAAATATTTAACACAAAAATAATGATACTTTGTGATTGAAAACACTGTTTGTGAAGCTGTTATACCTGTACATGACAACTGCTCTCTCTGGATCATTCACAGTAAGACCATGAAAATTCAGAAAGTAAATGGAGCCAGTTTTGATTTCATGCTGACTGTATCCACCTTATAATTCAAATAATTACCAGTGTGATTATGATAATAAATAACAATTTGCTATATAAAGCAACATAACAGACCGTTTTTGTACAGTTAAAATAACCAGACGCGAATGAGATCGGAAGCCTCGACACATTCAGGTTACAAATGTTATAAATGAAAAGTAAGCTGTATAAGATCCAGTGCGTTGTGATGCTCACTCACCCACATACTCTCCTCTAGGGTTCGTGATGGACGAGCTGATGGTAAAGCCATGACCTTCTGACCTCGGTGGAAGCTCGTAGTTATCGTCATGATCACCCTGTGGCTCCTCGTATGTATCACTGTCCTGTAATATTAAAAGTCGTACATGTGATCAGTGTCTCTCTATATGTCCTGCTTTTACAACAGCAATAGTGGAGATTAGCTAATCGGTATAACTGCATTTTGAAAATTATACTTAAAGTAATTACTAGTTTCAAATTAATTTAATTTACATTTAATTTAATTAGACGTACACAACGGTGTGATGTTAGTATCATTGAGATACTATTAGCTATATATTATAGCATTTAATAATATTTTTAATTCGTTTTTATTTTTATATTTTCAAGTTTTAGTAATTTGTCGGTTTTGTGGTTTTGTCATTTTTATTAATTTTGTTTTTTAAACCGTGCTAACAAAGTGATTAATTGCTATTAATCTCATCTAACATAAAAGTTTAAAAGTAATATGTGTGTGTAAGTAAGTGTGTGTGTGTATATATATATATATATATATATACTGTATATATATATATATATATATATATATATATATATTTGTTGCGCTTTTTTATTTGGTGTAAAGGGCCTTTACAAACACCACCATTTACAGTGTTCCTTATATTTCATGAGTAGATACTAATTAGAACTGTTTATTTGCATAAAACAGGTTTTTCATGAATATTGTGAAACTTTATTTACTGAAATTAACATTGAATTGTATGCATGGGGCTACTCTGTAAAAAAAAACGTTTCTGCCTTAAATTAAGTACAATCAACTTGGATGTTTAAGTCACATCAACGTAAATTGCATTAAACTGACTTAAAAGATGAGTTGAATTTTGTATAACTACAAAAAGTTGAACATTGCTTAATTTATTTTGATGAGCTAAACCAATGTAAAAACATATGATGTCATTACTTATTGATCATATTTTTTTTTTTACGGCGTACAGTCATTAAATTATTATTATTACTGATGTTACATTTACTGAGTGTTCATTTTGTACCATTTCTCCCGTAAGTGAGCTGTGAGTGTCTTTATCAGGCGGAGAAGTGATATTACTGAAGAAGACCGATCATGCACTTACAAAATCTGAGTCAGAGTATCTCTCAGTATCCGGAGCTTCTCCTGAAAAGTGACACAACATGATCATGAGGTCAGAAACTGAATATATTTAGAATAAATGGCTGTGTGAAAACTGACTGTCATGCATGTCATTTTAAGCCTTTTTTAGGGCCACTGTATTATATTATGCTTTATATTACTTCATCAACCGGACTGCATTGGGTTACATCAGCTAAAGTCTTTTTTAAGGGTCAGATCAAGTAGAAATTGGTGCACACTTTCTATTTCTGTAGTGTATTTGAGAGAGACTTGCCTTGATAGTCCCTTGCTGGTACTTTCGGAGGTCCTTTCTTCTTTATTCTGAAACAAAATTGAAAACAACCCAAAATACAGGAAGTTCTTGAGAGTTGATATCAGCACATTGTGAATTAGTGATGCTGAGCGAGCAAGTGGATTATATTTTTCATTTGTCAGCAACCTTAAATCCCTGCATCATATAATTGCATGTAATATACAACATGCAAAAGCAAAGACACACAATGGCAGGATGCATTTGCAACGGAATAATGAGACGGTTGTTAAAGTTAAAAGCCAGATTATAGTAAGTCTTTCCAAAGACACCACAAAGATGACGTAACGATGGCGGTCTGGCCATTTCTTCACACACAGACAGAGAAGAACAAGCAGAACACTTTGAGATTGTTAACTATATTTTGCACTTGAAAAGAGCTTTTAAGCAAGATGATGTGCTTTTCAATAAGCCAAAATGAACTCGCAAATAACCTTGAAAATTCACATTTTAAGCAAACACTCCTACAAGTTAATGGATGAAGAAAACAATGATGTTAAGACACACATGCTTGCTTTTATGAGTTAGGGTTCACAGCACAGAAACGCAGTGAAACTGATCATACCGGTCCAGCGTATTTCTCCCGCTTTTGAGAATATTAGCTGTTTGTTCGTTCTGAAACCTTAAAAATGAATAAATGTAGTTATTTGTATTGATGATGAATATTAATTACATTTCCTAAAGAATATGTGAGTGTGCAAAACTCGCCTCCACTTATCTGTAGTATTTAAGGGTATTTTATTGCTGAAAACGGTTAAACAGTTGCGTAGTAAAGTTCAGACATGAGGAATCATTCATGTCTGGCGTGCAAATGGTGCGGAACAAAAATGCATTGAAGTGCAATGAAGTTTCATATATTCAGGGGTTTTGATAAAAAAATAAAAAAAAACCCTAAGCATGAACAATTGCTACAGTGATACTTAACTTGGCAAACAATTCAAAAAGTGCATAAGGAATGAGCCAAAACTTTTTGGGTTTTTTTTTCTGTTACTATAATGAATGTTTTGGACTGCAGGTGTCCTTTCATTAATAACAATTGCTTGCTATTTGTGCAAGTAATACTGTTTTCCGTCATGCACGCCACACCTTGTGGCCTGTTTTGGGACTATTCCTCTGAATGAATAGAGGAAGTGAGAGGAAATGTGTTTGAGGACAGTCACCAGATGTTTCCTTATGTCTGTTTTCAGACCGACTGCGAGTCTGGACTGATGTCCTTAAGCTCAGAACATAAACCATATAACATACCTTTTTAGTCTGTTGAAAAGGCTGTCGTCATTCTTCTTTATATCTTGAACAATTTTTTGGAGTTGCCTGAAAATCAAAACACGATGAGAGTTAATAAAAGCACACTGTACACTACTGGTTAAAAGTTCTGCTCACCAAGGCTGCATTTATTTGACTAAAGATACAGTAAAAACTGCTAAATAATATTATAATTTAAAATAGCGGTTTTCTATGTGAATATATAGTAAAGTATAATTTATTTAAGTGATCAAAGCTGAATTGTCAGCATCATTACTCCAGTCTTCAGTGTCACATGATCCTTCAGAAATCATTCTAATATTATGATTTGATGATCAAGAAACATTTATGATTATTGGCAGTGTTGAAAACAGTTCATGTAACATGATTCATATTTTTGTGGAAACTGTACTATTATTTTTCAAGATTCTTTGATGAATAGAAAGTTCAAAAGAACAGCATAGAAATAGAATATTTTGTAACATTATAGATAGATAGATAGATAGATAGATAGATAGATAGATAGATAGATAGATAGATAGATAGATAGATAGATAGATAGATAGCCTACATAGATAGATATTGATAGATAGATAGATAGATATTGATAGATAGATAGATAGATATAGATAGATAGATAGATAGATAGATAGATAGATAGATATAGATATTGATAGATAGATATTTTAAGATATATAGATATTGAAATATATATAGATATTGAAAGATAGATAGATAGATAGATATTGATGGATAGATATTGATAGATATTGATAGATATTGATAGATAGATTGATAGATATTGATAGATATTGATAGATAGATAGATAGATAGATAGATAGATAGCCTACATAGATAGATATTGATAGATATTGATAGATAGATAGATAGATATTGATAGATAGATAGATAGATATAGATAGATAGATAGATAGATAGATAGATAGATAGATAGATAGATAGATAGATAGATAGATAGATAGATAGATATAGATATTGATAGATAGATATTTTAAGATATATAGATATTGAAATATATATAGATATTGAAAGATAGATAGATAGATAGATAGATATTGATGGATAGATATTGATAGATATTGATAGATAGATTGATAGATATTGATAGATATTGATAGATAGATAGATAGATAGATATTGATGGATAGATATTGATAGATATTGATAGATAGATAGATATTGATTGATAGATAGATAGATATATATTGATAGATAGATAGATATTGATAGATAGATAGATAGATAGATATTGATAGATAGATAGATATTGAAAGATAGATATTCAGATAGATGGATATACATTTACATTTATGCATTTGGCAGACGCTTATCCAAAGCGATTTACATTACATTTCAAGGAACACATTTACATTCTTATCAGTTCTTACTTTCCCTGGGAATCAAACCCATGATCTTGACCTTGCTTTACTGTTTGAGCTACAGGAAAGATAGATCGATAGATAGATATTCAAATACAATGGATAGCATAAGTGAACACACCCATGCTAAAGTTGACTAAAAAGAGGAATAAAAAATCATATTTTGGAAATTGATCTTAATGCCTTAATTTAAAAAATGACACATCATCACATTCCCTTCATCATATCTAGAGATCGGCATGGGGAACTTTCCATAAGATCATCTCTCAATGCAAATCATACCAGATATTAGGCTAACTGAAATAACACCATGCCAATCTCTAGGTATGATGAAGGGAATGTGATGATGTGGGATATTTTATGGATAATATCCCAGATCCATGAAATAACTGGCCTTTAAAAATAAAAATCTGCTGTCTCTATGGGAATTTAACATAGGGGTGTCCTGACTTATGAAACCTGTATTTTAAGGAAGAACATTTATTTATTTACGATACATTATTCATACACAAAGAAAATTGGTGTCCTTAAATGTTGGATTTTTCCTCATTTTTTAAATTAAGGCATTAAGATCAATTTCCAAAAGATGATTTTTTATTCCTCTTTTTAGTCAACTTTAGCATGGGTGTGTTCACTTATGCTAAGCACTGTAGGTAGATCGATAGTAGATATTCAGATTGAAAGATGGATAGATGGACAGATATTCAGATAGATATATTAGTTGAGTGATATCAGCATCAGAACACAAGCAGTCGTGAATCTCTCAGACTCGGGCGTTTCTTCGAGTGTAAACCTGTTGAATTGTGTGTTTTAACATCTTATAAGATCCAGAGATAACAGGTTCTGACAGACTCGATCTGAGCGACTTCACGTCTGTGACGAGACGTATAATGAACATAATCACAGTCCTCGAGCTTCACTACAACACTAACTCTCCAGCGTCACTAAATCCATCAGACAGTCACATGATCACACTGAAGTTATTGCTGGTTAAATGGTTTTACATTTACATTTAAGGCCATTTGAAAAGTAAGCAAATAAAAAACATTTTTTTATTAAAAATAGTGCTGGGCAACGATTAATCGCATCCAAAATAAAACTTTGTGTTTACATAATATATGTGTGTGTACTGTGTATAATTATTTTGTGAATAAAAATACACACACACACATGCATGTATATACTGTGTATTTATACATAATTTAAATGATATATAAATATAAATATTTTATATATAAATAACACATTTAAAAAAAAAATATCCATGCATGTGTGTGTATTTATATATACAAAATAATATACACAGTACACACACATATTATGTACACCAACTTTTATTTTGGATGCGATTAATCGTTGCCCAGCCCTAATTAAAAAAACAATTACACACAATTTAGGTTTGACGAGCAAAATTTGAGATCCTTGGAAGAAGCATTTTTATTATTTTAACATTAAATCTTTGTTAACCAGTGGTGATCTGACTGAAACCTAATGCTTAAATATCAGTTATAAATATCAATATTAGATATTTCTCACCTCAGTTTATCAGTAGCAGGAGCCGTGAATCTGTTGAACTGCTCCATCGTGTGTGTGCCGGTGGAGTGTGTCACTCGTACTCGTGTGTGTGTGTGTGTGTGTGTCGCACATGCAGAGGAGGGACATTTTCCACAGAAGTGGTTCATAATGAGGATTTCGAAACTGCCGTTGAACGTCATGTTACCTCTATATTTAGAGTCGAGCCACTTTAACCTGATTCAGTTCAATTAAATGATGCTATTTCTTGAATCTCTGGATTCTCAGTTCTCCGTCTGTGCTTTTCCCAGCCTTTTTAAGTCTAATAATAATTATGAATGATTTTGTCTCAATATTATTGCACTAGTCTTCTGATGCATAAAAATCTGCTCTATGAGTGACGTTTAATGCAGTTGTATTAATAATGTAACACATTTATTCCTAGCTAAGTAAGTAAGCACTCGTGTTTTTCTCCATGGGTACGAAACAAACTTGCATGACTTTTCTTAAAAGGTTTTGAAAGGGTTTGTGAAAGTATGTGCTTTATTTTTAGTTGCAGTTGTATGCAGTGGTGTAGTCTAGTTTTTTGTAGTGAGTATACTGTGATATACCGCCCGCCCGCCGCCGCCACCACCATAATTTTCTACTGTTTATTGTTAATCGCCATCTAACTCAGCCAGTAAAGAGCTACATTTAGCCTTAGATGTTATATGAATATGGTCCCTGAAGCATAGGTTTTATCAGCTGACAATTAAAAGACTTAAACATTATAAGCACAAATAAAAATTTACTTTTTAAAAACTTGTGTGATATTCCTTTAAAATTATGTTTTAATAGATTTGATTATTATTATTTTAAAAAGTACATCTTACTATGCAATTTCTTTCATAATTCCCTCGAGTTACTTTATTTATCTCTACAAACTTTTATTTTGGTGGGTTGTAAATTAAAGACATTTGAGCTTCTGTGTGTTTTAATAAACTATTATTATTATTATTATTATTAGGCCTACTTGAAGTATACTCTACTGTGCAATAGTAATATATTTATAAGTTATACAAAACTTTGATTTTGACAGGTTGTCATGAAGACTTTAAAGTTTGTGAGTGTGTATATGATACGAATGAATGACGATAGTTTTATCAAATGAAATGGTAAAATTCTTGTGAAGTGACTCTCATAAAAGCTCTGCAATGAAGTTCAAATGTGTGCATGTCCTCATCATAGCCGCTGAAAACACCACGAGTGTCACGCGCGCGTCAGTGTGTAGTAGAGCACACATTGAGCGCTCATTCACAGAAACACGCAGAACATTCAGAGTTTAATTCAATAGCAGTCTTTTTGAGCTTTAATATTCATAGACACTTTGTACATATCGAGATTTGATTCATTGTATCATTACTTTTGATTTATTCATTCAAAAATGGCCGAATTGCGTGACGTTCCGCTTTAAGCCTTGTTTATACTCGACGCGTCCGCACAAGCGCGAGTCTCCGCTGACTGCGCCCGCACCTCTCCAAACGGACGAGGCGTTTATGCTTGACGCGCTCGCCGTTGTGCTATTCTGTGAAACGACAGGGGGCGACTCGGAGTAATTCTCCTCTAAACCACCAGGAATCAGCAGTGAAGAAGTAGTTTGCCGTTTATTAGTAGTTTATTAATAGCTGATCCATATTAAAAGAGTAATAAATGCAGTAGGTTTATTATACTTTTTTGTACAAACTAGTTAAACAACTGAAGCCTTATTGAAGATTGTTTAAACCTTAATTTAATCAGCAGGGCTTACTTCTGCTATTGTAGGCTTATTTTGTAAATGTAAGCAGTTACTTTAGACAAGTGCAAACTGGGTGCTTAATGCAAATGTGTTCCTATTCACAAAATGAGAGGCTTTTATGGTCGCCCATCAATGCAAATGTCTCTGTGTATAGAAGGATCATAAACATGCTGGTGCAGACGTACCAGTTCTGCCAGATTCGGCTCGAAGTCGTTCATCTTCGGATGCGGCGCCGCGCGCGATGTTACAAAAAGTGCCGTGCACACCGCCAGGCGAAATGGGGTCTTGCGCACCCAACGCGCACGACCGCCCACACCGCAATTACGTCATTTTGCCGCGCGCACCTTCGCGCTCTTGCGGACGCGTCGAGTATAAACAAGGCTTCACAGTAGCTAGGCTAAGTTACATGTTGCTGGATTCCGCGATTCGATCCGTGTCGCTGCGCAAACACAGACGTCACGCCGGGGTGCATTTATGAATGAAAGTTCTTTCACAAAACGATGTTGTTACGAATCCTCACGCTTTTTAAAGTGGGTATACGGAGATCTTTGACATTTCCTAGTGGGCATACGGAAATCCTTGACATTTTCTAGTGGGTATACGGCGTATACCTGCGTATCACGTAGACTACACCACTGGTTGTATGGCAACCACTAGCGTAGCCAGAAAAGCGTCTCTGGGTGTGCATAAGAAAAATTGGGTGTGCCACATTTATTGTCAAATTAATGTGCAAAAAAACTCGGACCCGGCTTATCACTAACTTTACAAAGACTGGGCTGATGTGTAAAACTGGCTTGCCACATAAACATAATACTAGGCCTACAGTATATAAAATTTAACTCAGGGCTCAACATTAAGGCTTTACATGTGCTTGTCCTTCGAACAAGTAAATCGGCCATTCTCTTGTCCAAGTAAAAATCCAGAAATCGGTTTAAATGTATGCTTCATCTTTCATTTTAAATTCTTAGATTTGATCAATAAATTCAATTGAAATAATAAGACACTATGCTGTTACCAATCAAATTAATTAATTTACACTGAAAAATTACAACTGCATTTTTTGAAGATACAAATATGACATATTGGAAAGAATTATAGCCTACTTTTAAACACGAAACTAAACCACCAGTAGGGGGCGGCAGGTGACCGTCTTAATGAGTGAGTTATTGAGTCATTTATTCAAATGTTTCGTTCAAACGGCTGAATCGTTGAGGAATGAGGCAGTTGTTTAATGGGTCATTGAATCTTTTACTCAATCGATTCATTCAAAGCGCTGAATCATTCATTAATGCGGTTATGTGTTCCGGTGAGATGCGATGTGGTTCTTGGGATGTTTGTTTGGAACTATTTTCGCTGCTCAAATAGAACAGAAACAGTCAATATTGTGTCTAAAATGTAAGTGACTTGATATTAATTACTTGTTTATTGAACTGTCATATGAAATCAGTGTCATATTTTCAATCGTGATGGTATTCAGCACTCTTGGTCACTGTGATGTTGCTTAACTGTATCATATCATATGTTATATAAAAACTCCACATTAATTTTTGAACCGCTCTATGTTCATTAAGTTTCTTTGTGTGATCTGCGCTCATTTGTTTCCATTTCTCCTCATGAGGCTGCGCGAGCCTCAACAGCACAACCGTATTACCAGTCAGCGGCTGTTTGCGGATTGGTTGGCAGTCCGAATGTCGGCAGATATTTTTTTTTAACGATAATAATTTAAAAATTAAAATACATTTTAAATGTACAAATATTTTAAGTAAACAACAATAGTCCAAGTTTAGGAAACGTTTTTATTAAAACTTTAAAAAATAATTCTGCATCTATTTTAGGTGTGCCAGCTACCACTGTGGGTGGCACCGGCACACCCTGGCACACCCGTGGCCACGCCAGTGATGGCAACAATAATAAAGTAACAATGTTGTGTTATGTAGATATTGTGACGGCTACATATTTCTTTGCAAAACCTTTTTTGTATAACTTTACTTAAAGCCATTATTCATAATGCATTAGATCTTTTCATAAATAAAACCAAAGTTAAAATGCATTATGGGTAGATCCCTTTTTGATTTTTTTGTCATGTTTTAACTTTCTAAAGGTGTAACAGGGAAAAATAAATATGTACAATGTTCAAATAAACAATGCATCATAAGGCATAATTAATGCATTAAAATACTTTAAGAATGCATTATATATAAAGGCTTCAAGTAAATTGTTACCTGAAATTTCTGTATCTTATAGTATATTGTAGTAATATATTTTGTTAGATGCAGGAGACGCAAACCTGCTTTGTGTGTGTAAGTAAAACTAGATCATTTCCTCATTGCTGCAGGCAATCATTGACCAATGAGGAACACATACTTGGAATTTAATACTCGAAGTGTCTGGGTGGAGAGTTTAGTGTAGAAATAGAAGAGAAACTGGTTCCTTACGGTCGATGGAGGAGGCTGAACTTGTTGAGGTCACCGTCTGACAGAGTCTGCAAAGGAAACAACAGGGTTCAATACATCACTGCCAAATTCTGAGAAGTTTTTTATGCAACTTCAAGGTGAATTCCTACAAAGAGAATTAGTAATATTCAGTGACGTCGAGTTTCTGATACAAACACACAAACTCTCAGTAACTTTGCTTAAAAGAAACTTGCCCGAGAGAATAAAATAAGAATAAACATAGCATTTGTGCTTAAATAATAGTGGTTAAATGAGGACGTCTGATTCATTTCTGTGTATTTACATATATATATTTATTATTATTAATCTCTTTTTTAAAACTTCAGAATGCATTTAATTACATAAATTAGTTCAGAAATTGACACGACAGTTTGTGTCACTCGAAAGTGTTTCTGTAAAACACTAAATGTTTAATGAAAATATACATAGGTAAATATTGTTATAATGCTTTGTTTGATTAAGTTATATTAGTTATTGTTTTACTGTAATTTAATGCATTTCAGTTGCTGAACATCATTGCATGTTGTGCCACATTAAATCGTAGCAAAAGTAGAATATTAAGTCTCTGACATGTGGCTTCATAGAGTTAAAATAAAATATATTCTGCCATTTATTCACTTTTTAAATGAATATAGTTGTAGCTGAAGAGATTTGCACTCTTAAATATATTAATATTACTTTAAATGCACTACAAAGTGTGGATCATAGTAAGAAAACAGCATGTTACTTTGCAGAATGTGATTTCTAAGTAACAAAAGTTGAGACAAAAGGGTGAAATCATGCAACAAAGAAAATAAAAATCTTTTTTTATGTAAGATCTTATAATGAACTTTTCTGGCTTTATTAGTGACAGAATTTAAGCTTAACGCTTTAAACATTAGTATTCTCCGCTTCTACTTCAGGAACCACTGACTAATTTAGTGAGTAAGTTGTTTTGTTCCTAATTTAAGCATCTTCATGTTTTCGAACACACGAGTTATGTTTGGAATGAAATACTGTAGCTTTCTGAATTATGCAACAATAGATATTTCCGTCGTAGTTTTCTGAGGTTTAGTTCCCACTTTATAAATGACTTGGAGTGTGAAATCAGAAAACTTGATCTGGTTTTTCCCTCATTTCAACACTAGGTGGCGCTCTTACCCAGCAGTCAAACTGAGGCTGCGTCCCGATTCACCAACTCAGACTATTCACTCAGAGTGTGTAGTTTTGTGTGTGTTGGGGAAAGTGCATACATTTGAGTGCTTTGACGTATTGGCATACATTAACAAGTCATAAAATCAATGGACAGAGCTTGATGACTGTTAATAAATGATGAGGAGAGCGTCCGAAGGAAGAAAATGTCCTCTGAGACTCACAGAGAGATGATTAATGCTCAGATTCTTCCTGAATAATGTAAATACTCAATTTTACATATTTATTTTTTATGTTAAAATTCTTTGGCCTCATTTCATTTTGCACTTTTTAGTAGTTACTTTTATGAGCTTCCTTTTCCTTAACTTTATTTGGGTTGTGGAGATACTGGAGCATCTTGAGCTGAATGCTTATTTTATTTGTTTTATTTTATTATTTTTATTTTATTTGGGTCACGGAGATGCTTATTATTTTATTGTATTTTATTACTTTTTTATTTGGGTTGTGGAGATGCTGGAGCATCTTGGGCTGAAGGCTTATTTTTATTTATTTTTTACTTTATTTTGGACGCAAAGATGCTGAAGCATCTCGAGTTAAAGGTGTATATTATTTATTTAATTTAATTTTTATTTTATTTTATGTACTTTATTTGGGTCATGGTGATGCTGGAACACCTCCGACTAAAGGCTTATTATATATTTTTATTTATTTATTAAATTAATTAAAAAAATTTGGGTCACAGTGATGCTGGAGCATCTAGGGCTGAAGGTTTATTTTTATTTTTATTTTTTATTTTATTTTATTAGGGTTGCGGAGATGCTGGAGCATCTAGGGCTGAAGGTTTATTTTTATTTTTTGATTGATTGCAAAGCAAACTTTGACACCGCCATATGAATAGGCCATTAATAAGCCTCTAACTCAAATATTGAACTATAAATAACAATGTTCATCACATATGCTTCTGCTTTCAGTGTAATACTCTCTGCATTACGCATCAAAACCCCTGCCAGCTGAACTCTTAGACTTTCATAAGTATCTGAAGGATCTAATATAGACAAATTCAAGAAGTTGAGTTTTCTGAATCTCAGTAACTCTCTGCAGACAAAGACAAGAAAATCACCAAGCCCTGCCTAAAATCAAGCTTAGCCTTTTGACACAGAATGAAATCTGGAATATTTTCCTCCTTGGAAGCTGCTTGCTGAGGTGAATTATTTATGTGGAGATTCTCCAGGAGTCGAAGCGAGAGACACTGGAATCACAGCTGCATATTAAAAAGCTCAGCTTTCACATAAGCGGCGCTCAGAGTCTCGGCTCGAGTCACACACACACACACACACTCCAACCTTTGCTTTCACAACTCAGTCCAACAACTGTGTGAAGACATCTGACGAATAACACATCAAGAATCAAGATCAGCGAGTTTGACCGAGAGCTCAGTCGACATGAAACTTCTGCAGACTCCAGGACTCTTGTGTTCACACTAGGGGTGTAACAATATATCGCAATACAAAAATGCAACAATATTTATTGTTTAATGTTTCACCCAAACTCAAGTTTTCAGAGTTTTAGTGTCAGTAATACATAAACTACTATATATAATGTATAATGCAATGGAGGAATATTTGTGTGTCCTGATAATGCCAAATGTCTGATGTAACCAGTATAGAGTGGCCTACATTATTTTAAATATAACTAATCAGTAAAGAGTCCAAGCATATAAAGCAAGCATATACAATAATTCTGTGTTTTCAGCTTCAGAATCATAAATATATTTTTATTCTGGTGTCTCTATTGTTCTGTGCATTGGGTTTCCAGCACCAAGTCTAAGCCTATTCATTTACACACACAATGTAAAACCAAATTTAGCATTTTAATCAACAGTTCATTTTTTGTTAACCTTTTATCATGTGTCTCGGAGTATCGCAATAATATGGTCTCGTGAGTTCAGTATCGTGATATGTATTGAATCGTTACACCTCTAGTTGACACATTTAATGTTTCAAACTGATCTGAGATCAGACCGATGTTGTGGAAAAAAAATTGCTTTCAAAGTTGCAAGCGACTCATGAGATCATTCGGTTTTCTTTCCTATTAAAATCAAGGGATTGTGTTTTATGAAAAAACATGAACTCTGCATGAAAAAATCCCGTTGTTTTTACTAAAGGGGGGGTTACAACACTGGGGGGGGGGGGGGGGTACAACACTGGGGGGGGGTTGTGTTGTTCTTTTCTAAGAACAACACAATGAGACTAATGAACATACCAGCATCTTTATTTTCAACAACTTAAATAAACTTATGTTTAAAAATAAATCATTCTTATGTGCTTATCACAAATTTTCAAAGCCCAAATTTCACAGTGTCCAATAATCTCCAAAGGGCAAAACCAAGGACATAATGAATGTAATTTTTACCTGCCTGTCACAAAGTTGTCAAAGTGCTAAAGAAATCACAGACAACAAGACAATCAAAGTTGTCCTAAAGTGCCAAAGAAATCACAGAACAAATGTTTATAACATAACACTGAGTAACAATGTAATCACAGCCGAAAGCATGGTCCGAAATTAACTTTTTGGCTCACCTGCCACGGGGACTGGTAGATGAAAAAATCCACCAGCCAAGCATATTTTTTACCGGCCAAAATAATAAACAGCCTTTTTGTGTCACATATACATTAATTTATATATAGGCTATATTAAAAAAATTTTGTCATATTTCTGGTCTATTATTTTCCATTTTTACTTTTATTTACACACATATTACACAATTTACACACATTAAAATAATATTTTTGTGGTGGTGCCTATATGAACATAGTTCGGTACAAATTAAATGTATTAATTGTATATTTAATCAAATATATGCAATAATAATATATTATAATTATTTCAAAAAAATATTTAGTTTTACTCTGCCTATTTTTTTTACTCCATTTACTCTGACTGATCCGATCAGTAACTGAAGGACTGGAAATATCAGTTTTAAAATAAAATTAAAATGAATCGGTTCAAATGAGTCATTAGTTCGCGAATTGGACGTGTCAATGTCATTATCGGATGTGTTCGCGTTGTGTGATTATCCCGGCAGCTAGGACATCCCACAAGATATGTGTCAACACAGAAAACATTTAATCACTGGATAGATTTTTCCGTTTATTTAAAGTGTGGTTTATGTCAGCTGAATGTGTAGAACGCTTCAGAGAAGATAAGGTATTTTAGCACAATTCACACCCAGCGCTTGGCGGGTGTTAATTTCGGACCCTGGCCGAAAGTGTAAAGTGAAATATTAGACTGTACTATTAAATCTAGCAACACTATAGCTGCAGGAAGAGTGTTCATAAGAATTAAGAAATATAAGCTAAGGATATACGTGAGGTCACATGTCACCTGAGGTATCGGTCTTTGGTATCGGGGTATTTTTACGAGTACGAGTACAAGTACATGAGCTTGGTATCGGGCCCGATACCGATACTGGTATCGGTATCGGTGCATCCCTAGTTTTTACGGAAAAAAACTGGCAGCTGTGGTTACCAGAACTTTACCGTCAAAAATACGGTATCAACTTTATTGGTTTTACAGACTTAACTTAAAATTTACAGTAATAAACCGTATTTCATTATCTGATATAATGTTAATTTACTGAAGCATTAATATCTGTTTTGTACTCAGTGTCATTTGCACAAATATTAAACGCCATCATGGTAACACACATGAAATTTTAAAAATGCAATAAACATTAATTTAACAACATTAAATGTAACATAAAACCCTAATGTACATAACTTATTAGAAAAGAACTAAGAAAACTATGAAGTTATTTCAACAAAAATACATCAAATGTGAAGTGTCACGCAGGGAATTGTGGGAATGTCAATTTACGGTTTTTCACTGTAAATTATATAGTAAGTTGTTATTTTTCACTTTCAAAAACTGTAAATTTAACGGTATTTTACAGTACAATTACTTTAAATGTACCGTTAGATCTATCACAGTTATTTACCGTATATAGAAAGGAAACTTTCTGTTAACCTTTCTGTTCAGTCTTTTACCGTATAAATCACGATAATTTTTTACAGTTAGTATGTATTGTTGGTAATTTTACCCAACACCAGTGAAAGTCATAATGTTCTGTTTCCTACAGTCTCATCACGCTCTCAGCACACACTCATGGAGTGTCAAAGGAAACGTTCCTGTGATCTACAGACTCTTTCACCAGATGGTTACCGCATAAACGCCACATGAATATGCAAAGATATGTAATAAATGCCCTCAGCACCCGTTCAGGAGGACACTGGGAAAACACGCGGCACGCTGATACTTCAGCAAACTTTAGGATACAAGTAAAAGTGAATGAAATGAAATGCCTGTTTTCCAGTAAACGAGGCTTGATACTGCCCTGTTGGCCAATCAGTGTTTAGGAAGTAGTTTCTTTAGAAAAGAAGCCGTGATTTTCTTTTTTTGTTGTAACGCCGTGTCAACTTTTTGCTGAGTCAACAAAACAAAAATGAGGAACAGTGTATTTTGTTTTCATTATACTTTTAATGAGATATTTTAAAAAGCATCAGAACATGTAAGAAGTTTTTATTTTACTTTAATTTATTAATATATTTATTTTTTATTTATCTACTTTCTCGGGCTGAAGTTTTATTTTATTTTATTTTTTATTTACTGTCTTGTGCTGAATTTTTGAAATTTATATTTTTATTTTTTTAATGTTTTATCTACTGTCTCGGGCTGAAGTTTTTTATTTTATTTTTTATTTACTGTCTTGGGCTGAAGTTTTGTTTTAATTTAATTAAATTGTTTATCTTCTTTCTTAGGGTGAAGTTTTATTTATTTATTTATTTTATCTACTGTTTTGTGCTGAAGTTTTGTTTTATTTATTTTAATATTTTTTTTTACTTATCTATTGTCTCTGGCTGAAGTTTTACTTTACTTTACTTTACTTTACTGTACTTTACTTTACTTTACTTTACTTTACTTTACTTTACTTTACTTTACTTTACTTTACTGTACTGTACTTTACTTTACTTTACTTTACTTTACTTTACTTTACTTTACTTTACTGTACTTTACACAATCCAGCAAAACTGATTGATATCCACACATGCTGTAATTGATTTCTACAGATTCGGACTGAATCGAGTCTGATGTTTCTGATGAACTTTATACGGTTCTCAAGCAGGAACTTCATAAATTCGATTCTGGACTGATGACATCATGCGGGTCGGTATGTATGCGAGTCCCAAGTTCATGTTTTTTCTCTTGTTAAATATCCCATTTGTAAATGTGTCACATTATTAATAACAAATGTCGTTAATGTGTGTAATAATGACTGTTTCCAAACAGTTCTTCAGCCCAAACCTGCAGCATAAATAATCTCCAGTAGGTCATTAATAGTCTTTCCCTGGACTGACGCTTCCAGCATATTAAACGATAAATATATGCTTGTCTAATACCTGCATTAATGCAAAACCACTATAAAAGCCACAGCAAGATCATTGAGTCAGACTCCGTCATTATAACCGCTCACTTCCCCATTTGTTTTAAAAGCACTGATTGTATCTAAAATACATCAGTAGAATCAAATGTTAACGATATTAACAATGATTAGATTTAGCTGACATCTACATAGAGAAAATATTGGTCAATATTGACCAAAAGCGAAGATTTGACCAAGAAAGGGAACCTACCAGAAACCGACAGCCGTCAATCCTGTTCCTCTGAACCGAGTCTGCACAGTCTCTCATGTTGTTCTGTG
Source organism: Gila orcuttii (assembly GCA_026230005.1). NCBI lineage: Eukaryota > Metazoa > Chordata > Actinopteri > Cypriniformes > Leuciscidae > Gila > Gila orcuttii. The sequence continues at coordinate 2,331,461 of JAPDVR010000019.1, read as the reverse complement.
AACAAACACCATTAAAGCTTCAGCTCCTTTACATACTCATCAATAAACATGACTTCACCCTTGTTGCACTGGATGAAACCGCAAAAATAGGCCTCGTTGAAAAGCATAAAATGTCTTTGCCAGCCCTCACCTGAATCAGGAAGCGGTACACCTGCACTGGACTCCATCCTTCACATTGTTCCCGGGTCGGTAAACTCATCCTGGATCTGTTAAACCCGTCTGAATCCGCTCGGAGGATAACTAACATGCAGGAGAGGCTTTACTGTCAGTGTGAGGCAAGCTTTTGCAACATGGGAAGTTCCTCTTGTTGTCAGTGATGGTAACTGACCCTACGTGAAATGCTTTTCTCACACTTCTCTCTGCGGTGACCAACTCATTCGCGTAGGTAGGCTAATGTTAAGCCACAAGCACTCGATTTATCTTCAGGTGTAATTTTAGGGCCACTATAAAGCGTAAAAAAGTGTGAACGTTCTGCTTTTTAAAGGAACGTCCTGCTCTGTGTGGGAAAACACTGTTTGCATAAACCAAAAGGGAAATGAAAGATTAAACAGAGAACACATTTTCATCATGTATAGACAGGAAACAGCTGTTACATATATAACTAAGGTTTTTTTTTTTATCATTAAAGTTTAGTGAATAAAGTTCAATAATAAAAAAAAATTATTGTCTAAAATAATGATTTTCAGTTGTCAGATTGGAGCAGGTTGTCACATTTTAAATGTTTTATTTATTCATGCTTTTGGTGCAGGACACTATAGTTCATTTATGGGTCTCACTTTATTTCGATCGTCCACTAGACATTCTACTTACTATAAGTAACTTTGCAGCTACATGTCAAATAACTCTCATTAGAGTATTAGTAGACGAGTAGGCGTCTGACTGTTAGGTTACGGTTAGGTGTTAGGGTTCGGGTTAGGAGAATAAGTTGACTTGTAATTGCCAAGTAACTTATAGTAAGTATGTGAAAGTGTAAGCAGGTATTAAGCAGACGGTATACTAATACTCTAATGACAAGTTACTTATACAGTGCTTAGCATAAGTGAACACAGCCATGCTAAAGTTGACTAAAAAGAGGAATAAAAAATCATCTTTTGGAAATTGATCTTAATGCCTTAATTTAAAAAATGAGGAAAAATCCAACCTTTAAGGACACCAATTTTCTTTGTGAATGAATAAAGTATCGTAAATAAATAAATGTTCTTCCTTAAAATACAGGGTGCATAAGTCAGGACACCCCTATGTTAAATTCCCATAGAGACAGACGATTTTTATTTTTAAAGGCCAGTTATTTCATGGATCTGGGATATTATCCATAAAATATCCCACATCATCACATTCCCTTCATCATATCTAGAGACTGGCATGGTGTTATTTCAGTTAGCCTAATATCTGGTTTGATTAGCATTAAGAGATGATCTTATGGAAAGTTCCCCATGCCGATCTCTAGGTATGGTGAAGGGTGTGTGATGATGTGGGATATTTTAATTCCAAAGGCCAAGGGAACTTTATCAGGATGCATATTATCCTGGATCCATGAAACACCCTTCATCATATCTAGAGATCGGCATGGGGAACTTTCCATAAGATCATCTCTCAATGCTAATCAAACCAGATATTAGGCTAACTGAAATAACACCATGTCGATCTCTAGATATGATGAAGGGAATGTGATGATGTGGGATATTGTATGGATAATATCCCAGATCCATGAAATAACTGGCCTTTAAAAATAAAAATCTGCTGTCTCTATGGGAATTTAACATAGGGGTGTCCTGACTTATGCACCCTGTATTTTAAGGAAGAACATTTATTTATTTACGATACATTATTCATACACAAAGAAAATTGGTGTCCTTAAATGTTGGATTTTTCCTCATTTTTTAAATTAAGGCATTAAGATCAATTTCCAAAAGATGATTTTTTATTCCTCTTTTTAGTCAACTTTAGCATGGCTGTGTTCACTTAGATAGTAGAATGTCTAAAGTGGACTATCGAAATAAACTGTTACCCATTTATGTAAGTGAAGAGAGCAAAATAAAGTAAACTGTGACGTATTATACCCCAAAATTATTCATACAGTGACTACCAGTGAAATCTATAAAAATTTGCGACCAAAAATTATTCAGACACTTTAATCTGATCATGTTTTGCTGAAGTGTTTTTTCTTTAATTGCTAATGCACCTTTTAACACCACAGACTGAACAACATGAAGCATTGCTTTGTAATTTGTTGACCTAAATTGTTATCTAATAGTGTAGTTAAATTTAACATCTGACAGATATTCAACATAATTCATTGATGAGACAGTCTATCAGAAGGATGGACAAAACCAGTGAAATATCAACTGATTTAATAACTCTCATCATATTTTATTAGCATTGTCTAACTATAGCGAATAAACTGTGATAATGTGAGAAATGTTGAAGGTGTCTGAATAAATTTTGGTTTGTATTTTATTTCTTATTTTAGTACTATTTTATGCTTTTTATATATATTCTCACTAAATGGTCCTTATTAGGTTTCCAATCGGACATCTTATTTACATATTATGTGACAACATGCTCTATTGTGGTCAACACAAAGCATGACAACCGTTCTCCCCTATAGCTTGTACACAGTAAGTAATGGAGAACTATGATAGTTTGTGGTAAATTAAAAATATATCCATGCTCACTTTTAGATGAGCTTTGCGTAGGGTTTTTCTCTCAGCAGGAAGCAGTGTCATGTTTGCATGTGGTTCTGAGCACTGGTGCTTTTTATAACTTTTGTCATTTCCAGTTACAAAATCATCCAATAGACCATAGAATATAATCAGAAGTCATTTGGCTTTGCATTATAACACAGAATTACCTGTTACCAGAATTACTAAGTTTCCTTAAATGTTTATTAATCAATAAGCTTTAGTGTTGAGAGGGAAATTGATCATTAGAGCTGTTCTTTTAACCTAAAATTATGTTCAAGTGCTGTTTATGAAGATACAAGAACACGCCTGCTTCACAAAGATGAGATACAATAAGCTCAAATGAACTTGCTTGTGACGTCAGAAACACCAGCGATTTCAAACCGTGTTTTTGAGACTGTCTTTGGTTCACTGCAGTTTTAAGGAGAAAATACTCAGCAATGCTGTCGACTTATGAATTTACACATGGTTTGTGTTAAAGCGTATTAAAAACACCACATAGACATATAAACAACATTAAAAGATGGATTTTCACCACAGGGGGACTTTAAATGTGTATTAATCAATAAGCTTCAGTGTTGAGAGGCAAATATATGGTTAGAGCCATTCTTTTAACCTGACAGCTTTTAAGCAGGTCTACAGAAGACAATCATCCAGTTCAATTCAGTTTTTGTTCTCATTGTACACAATGAAATTAAGTTGGGACAAAGTGTTAAAAAATCATATTCAAGTGCTGTTTATGAAGATGCTCTGCACTGATATAAGAACACGCCTGCTTATAAATATAGGTTTCGCAAAGATGAGATATAAAAAGCTCAAATGAACAGAATGACTCATGTGGAAAGTTTTCTGCGGTGCTTAAAAAGGTCTTGAAGTCTGAATTGACCCTTCGCTAAGCCACGCCCGAATACCGCCACTGGCCAATCGTGTCTTAGCAACCGTAACTAGGCGCGGGAGGTCTGCAAGCTTTGGAGCGAGGGAAACATGCCGAAGCGTTGTGCGTGTGGATTGTGCAAATCTGATACCCGGTATCCTAAATGTTTGGACGGGGGAGTGGATTTTTTTTTCCTTCCCGAAAATCTAAAAGCAAAGGTGAGAAATGATGTGCGTGGATCAAGAGTGTGTGAGACCCCATTCACAACTAAGTGTCGACAGGATTAACAAAAACACATATGGCTTGGAAGTTGGAAATAATGACGGTTCTTTGTTCATAATGCACATGTTTTAACGTAAAATAAGACGATTAAAGACAAGAGGGAGGCTCACTGACATACTTTAAAAGATATTTCAGCATTTTGTTAATCGACGGCCTACTACCCAGGACTGAGTCACTTTAACCCAATCCGATCGCGGCTCTCTCGGTGTTAGTTATTCCACAAGATTTATGGATAAACTGTTTGATTTATAATTATTAGATTATGTTCACATTTCACTTACCCTGCTGTGCACGAACACAGCTGTTCCTCAATTTGTGTGTTTCCCATTTGAATGGTCAGCGTATGAGGCGCTGCTGGGACTAAAGGCTTTAGCTTCAATTTTTATGAAATTATTCTCTAATCGGTTGCATATTATGTTGTGGATATATCCCTGGAATGCATACTGAAGTCCCTTTTGTCTTGCTCTCTCAGATATTTCACATGTTCGCCAAAAATGACTAATTATCTCATTGGGAATGTCTGACACCGGTGCATACACACTGTAATAGACGTGCCAGGCGCGAAAGCTTGTCAGGCGTAGCAACAGTAACTAAGGAGGGCGGGGCTTAGCGAAGGGTTAATTCGCCCTTAAATAAATTAAGGACTTAAAGGCCAGTAGGCCTATGTAAGTTTTGCCACTAGGAGTGATTATTATTTAAAACAATAATGGAATCAAAATTTAAAACAAAACAAAGCGTGGAATCATGGGAGTTGTTGTGTTCAGCATGCGTTAAAACAGCTGATTTCTCTGGATTCAAACATTGTTGGATTCATTTAGGGATAACGCAAAGTCAACAAGTAGGCTACACAAGTCAACAAAATATATAACATTGTTCTAGAGGTTTTTGGGTATTTATATAGAACAATTTTACATATTGTGCCTTTTAAAAAGGTTTAAATGCTTAAATTCTTGGCAATAAATGTTGCAAGCATTGAAAAAATGAACATTTTCTTCAATATTTTTGTCCTGTTTTCCAAACAATGAAGTCTTGCGATGGAGATGCAATGAAGTTTTGAAAAATTAAAACAACTATTTACTTTAAAACATGAGCAAATATCTGTCAATGAGTTATGAAAACTTCCCTTTGAATTAAGTATTTTTTTCTAAACAATGGCAGATATTTCATGATCACTTCATTTTGATCAGTTTCACAGAAAACAAGACTTCATATTTGATGTCGTTTTGCTTCTCCAATAAATTAATATTAAATTAATTAAAAAAGACAACATTACTGAGGAAGAACATCACTTATTTTTTACAGTGTTTTTTGCTAACACAACTCATTGTGTTTCTCCCTATTGAGAAAATATTGACATTGTGTTACTTTCAATATATTCCTTAAATTTTCTTTACTTGCTCTTAAAAAGGTCTTAAATTTACCTTCATAAAACCAAACCCTGTTTTAGGCTACCATAATCATATTGGCCATTATTCAGAAGTA